>NJRQ01001213.1:22018-37571 GCA_003063805.1 Aphaenogaster ashmeadi
AATAATATTGTTAAGTTATTGCTGGCGGTTCAATCTACCAAATTTTTATATAATTTATAATTATTTTGCAAAATAATTAAATTGTCAATAAATCAAAGTATTTTTTAAAACATTTTCTAAACAAAAAAAAGCACTTCATGGAACTCATAACTTATTGCTATATAATATATTTATAATATACTCATATATACAAATATACATAATCATATTTCGCTGATAAATTAAGTTAAGCTAAAATCACATGACAGCGTAAATTTGATTATTGTTAGAATAAACAATCTTATATAATATAGTTTTGAAACTGGTAATAATATAAATTTTAAAGTTGCGCGAATAGATCTTGGATTCTAACTATAATAGTGTTATATATTATTTAATTTTAGCTTAACATGAACTAACTACATCTAAAAATTATTATAAATTTATTTCATTATATGATCTAAATTCGAAAAATATAAACTTTTTGATCATGAAACATCTCCTTATTTTTAAATTGGCTTTTATATATATAAAAGAAAATATCTAAAGTAAAGTTGAGTAAATGCAAACTGTTTTTAATAATATTTTAATAATATTTTAATAATATTATTTTAATTATTGTTATTTTAATTATATTCTACAGTGTCATTAACGCGAATATTTTCTTTTGCTGTAAGACTTTCATACACGTTTAGTATTCATCCATTTAGTATTCAGTATTCAGCCATTAAAAGACATAATTTCGCACCAAGTGTACACTGTACATGCAGCAGTGGTAAGACAGACTGAGATTTACCCATGCCGCTTAATTGAGCCGAGGTATGATTAATGATTTTTTATTTTTTTATTTTTTTTATTTATAATGAGTGCTTAACCAAGCTATTGGTTGAGTTCATTATAAATTTAATCGGTCCTATTACATAAGAAAAATGTCTTTAGTTTGCTCTCCATGCACCATGAATGGAGATATTAAAACGCAAACCGAACTCTGTAAAAATTTATGTAAAAAACATTGTTATGGTCGTTGTCATCATTCATGCGAAATCCTCCTGCAAATTCCGATGTAAGAATGCGCTAATGATCAAGCCTTGGTGTTGCTAGAGCTTAAAATATCATAAAATAATGAAAATAATTAATCGATTTAATCTAAATCTTAATTAATAACTTCATTATAAAGAGTGAGACCAAAATCAGTGGTTTTTATCCAGTTTTTGGTCCCGCGATATTGGAACTAAATTGTGTGCCAAATTGTACCTTATCATAAGACAACAATCACAAAAAATTTTTAAGTGAGGTGAGAATTGGTTCCAGAGATATGGGGGGAGGGGTAGTTAAAAGTAGTCAAAATTCATTAACGCGTTAGCTCATACGCTTTGAAGCACGAATTTTTATGTCAGTCCGATAATTTAAACTTCGTACCCGAGGGTTTTGCTGACAGCTAACAACGAAGTTATGGCCGGTTCAATATGGCGAACGATATATTTTAAAAAGTCGTGACTCACAAGGAAAGGCTCCCAGATTTCCCTCTCCGATTTTAATGAAACTTGGTGTGTTTGTAGAGGGGGTCAAAATATTCAATATGTATTTTTTTATCGGCAACCAAACACGTTTAAGGGGTGAAATCAGCCCTTGAAGATCTGCCAAAGGCTGATGCCAACATTATCCTCAAATCTGATACATCGAAATGCAGTTCGAAAGTGGTATCAAATGAAAGGTCTCATCAATCTGAAGCCAAAAAAATTCCAGCTTGGAGCGACTCACTGTTCCACAGTGGGCCAGGAGACCCGAAAAACTGGCCAAAAACCAACTTTAAAATTTTATGAAATAAATTACGTCTTTATGTTGTATATACTCTGAAATTGCTGTGATACAATTTTTAACATTTTTTATCAATTCCTACTCTTTTGGCAGCATTTTTGATTTGAAACGAAATGTTATTTTCTTTCTCTCGATCATTTGTTATAAATGTCAAAAATTTTAAATATATATTATTATTTGAAAGGATTGTTAGCTTCGTTTTTTCATACATAGGAATGAGTGAAATTCATGTAAATTAATAACATGTATAAATAATCAAAATTACATGCAAATTCCTAATATTATTAGCTTACTTAGTGAATTCTTCAGCACAATTTTGTATACGGATTACTCATAACCGGTCATAACGCATCGTAAAAAAAATAAGGTATGAATGTGTTGTTCATATTATGTACTTCAACGTACTTATGCCCCTTTTTGCATCTTTTCATTTACGTTTAAGAAAATAGCATGTACAACTTTCGCGCGATCATACGTAGCGGGAGCCGATCGATATATCTCAAGGCGCTACGTCTAACGCACGTTCTGGCCCTTTATAGTCAGTGAAATCCTGTCAAAACAATATTTATAAAATAAATATTTATAAATTAAGAAAGGATTATTTATATTTATGAAGATCGATGTAATTTTCTCACATTTTTTACAGAATTTATACAAAGGACACCGCACTTTTTCCATGTAAAATAGGTCCCGACCAATTTTCTTCAAATTCCGTATACAATTAGACGTATCATTAAGTAGATCAACCACATAAAATATTTTTCAAACAAATCACTTTTTCGAGGTGTAGAAGCGATATATCTGATAATGATGCAGAATCCGTATTATACGATATTTTGAGATTTGCATTGGAAATCATTCTTGTAAAAAAAGAAAGAGATCTAACGATATGATTTCAACTTTGTCATTGAAGTACTTCTCGAATATGAGTTTTTGGTCAAATAGAGTATCGAGAAACCTTCCAAAATCGAGAATACATATAATTCTAGATATCGTTATATATCTCTTTCTTTTTTTACAAAAATGATTTCCAATGCAAATCTTAAAATATCATATAATATGGACTCTGCATCAGGTATATCGCTTCAACACCTCGAAAAAGTGATTTTTTTGAAAAATATTTTATGTGGTTGATCTACCTAAAGATACGTCTAATTGTATACAGAATTTGAAGAAAATCGGTCGGGACTTATTTTACGTGGAAAAAGTGCGGTGTCCTTTCTTCAAACTGCTTATGAAAAATAAATTGTTCCCGAAAGAAAAGTGTCTATATTAAAATATTGCCGTTATTTCATTAAAATTTGAATAGCAAATTCGTAATTAGAAACCTCGAAAACCCATGAGAAAAAATTTGCATAAAAAATAACAAGTTTTTACATTTTCGGTCTGCCATTTTGGATCCACCATTTTGAATTAAAAAATTAGAATATTATATTCGTAATCAGCGTCCTCGAAAACCTCTAATAAAAAATTTACATTAAAATTGCCTTGTTTTTGCAATTCTTGTCCGCCATTTTGGATCCGCCATTTTTAATTTTAAGGTTTCAATATCAAATTCGTAATCAGCGACCCCAAAAACCATACATTCGTACATAATTTTACAATTGTAAACGAAATTCACCGTAAACAGAATTTTGGCCAGTTTTTCGGGTCTCCTGGCCCACTGTGCGTTCCAGAGAAAACAGCTCCTAAAAGTCCCAAAACCGATGGCCCGCCACTTTTGTTTATATAGACTTTTAAGACTTTTAAGACTTTGATCTAACTTGCTCCAAAAATTGATTTTAGCAAAATATGTTTAAATTGGGATCGCCAAGGGTTTGGGACCTAACTAGGATCGCTCTAGGGACCTAGCATCAGGGCAAAAAGTGAACAATCAATTGGTTCATTGAGTTCAATGTGAACACTATTAGCGGTCCTAGTTAGGTCCCAAACCCTTGGCGATCCCAATTTAAACATATGTTGCTAAAATCAATTTTTGGAGCAAGTTAGAACACGATCAAAGTCTTAAAAGTCTATATAAACAAAAGTGACGCCATCGGTTTTGGAACTTTTAGGAGCTATTTTCTCTGGAACGGTGAGTCGCTCCAAGCTGGAATTTTTTTGGCTTCATATTGATGAGACCTTTCATTTGATACCACTTTCGAACCGCATTTCGATGTACCAGATTTGAGAATAATGGTCCATAGTATCTTGGCATTAGCCTTTTCATTTTTTATGCAAAAAAATTAATGTTTATACCAATGGATAGCTATCAAAATTCTATTATATATTTTGTACAGTTATGAAATTAAGCTATCATGCTTTGTTTAGAAGTTATAACCAAAAAACGAAAATTTAGCCGATCTTCAAGGGCTGATTTCACCCCTTAAACGTGTTGCCGATAAAAAAATACGTATCGAATATTTTGACCCCCTCTACAAACCCATCAAGTTTCATTAAAATCGGAGAGGGATACCTGGGAGCTTTTCCTAGTAAGTCACGACTTTTTAAAATATATCGTTCGCCGTATTGAACAGGCCATAACTTCGTTGTTAGCTGTCAGCAAAACCTTCGGGTACGAAGTTTTAAATTATCGGACTGACATAAAAATTCGTGCTTCAAAGAGTATGATCTAACGCGTTAATGAATTTTGACTACTTTGATCCCTCCCCCCATTTCTCTGGAACCAATTCTCACCTCACTTAAAAATTTTTTGTGATTGTTGTCTTATCATAAGGTACAATTTGGCACACAATTCAGTTCCAATATCGCGGGACCAAAAACGGGCTATTTTTGGTCTCACTCTTTAACATTTAGTAATTTTATTACCATCTTGCTTTTCCATATAATAATAGATTTATTTTTAATTTAAATTTAGATAATATAACATATCATCCATAAACACAGCGTCTGTATGAAATAAAATAAAATTGTTAAAAATTTTTATTTTATATATGGCTATTAGTATTTTGATAATGTATGATATTTCTGAAATTATTCTTCTGAAGCGGAATACTTAGACGAGCACATTTCTTATTGGAAATGTTATTATACAAAAATGTCAAAAACAACATGATAAATAAGCAAGATAAGATACACATTTAAATAAACATAAGATAACTAAATTGGATTACATACGTTTACGTAAGTGACCGCGCGAAAAAAGTTATGTATACGTAACGCCGACCGATAACCGCTGGCAGCTAAAAATCACACGTACATAACAGCGGCCATGAAAGCATATTAACATTTCTGAACTTTTTTAACTTGTTGCTTAAAATTTGTACTTTTAATTTATAAAAATATACAAAGTTTGGTATAAAGTATAAAAATGCAATAATTTATTAACAGAACAATTATTATATACTAAAGACAATTCAATTTTCCCCCATTATGATGTCTTACCTATTACTATGATCTTTCCGTACGATACTTAGCTTCACAATCATATTACAGAATCATATCATATATATTTTATTATTAAAACGTGATAATAAAAGAATCATATAGTGTGCTTAAATTTTATTTACTTGATAATGTTACTTTAAAGAAAATAGATATGAACGATAAGATTGTAATATATTTCTCATGTAAACATTTTTGCTTAAAATTATTATCTAATTTTGAATGTTTTTAAATCTAATTTTGTATAACAAAACATTTCTACAACATTTTTAAGTTATCAAGCTATACTATTTATAAATTTGTTTATGTATTAAAAAAGCATTGTTTCGCAAAGTAATTTTTTTCACGTATATTTGGCTCCTTATCTTTACATTTTTAAAATAATTTTTTTACAATTATATATTATGCTTTTTTAAGCATTCAACATTTAACTGATGCACATTGCGCCTTCTTTTACTTTTCTCTTAATTTTTTATTTATATCCCTATCTCTGTAATAGAATTTGATAGTTCCAATACTGGTAATGTATTGTTATATGCAGACGTGTTAGATGCATTACGTGACAAACTATACACGTAATTAATGTAAGTAATTATCGACTTGTTAGAAATATTTATTCTGTAATCATATACAAGATTTCTTCTAGAGAATAAATAGAGAGTGAATACTAGAGAAAGATATAATTAGGAACGTACATTAATATTTTTTATTTTGTTTTTGAGGAGATCGGTCATCGTCTTTAAAGTTATTGTCCATTTACAAATGACTTTTGTAAGAGAGGAGAGGAATAGAGAAAGAGGAAGAAGAAAGGAAGGCAGAAGAGGCAGAGAGAGAGGGAGGGGAGGAGTCGAAAAAGGAAGAGAAAGAGAGGAAAAGAGAGAAAGAGCGGGTGGAAGAGAAAGAGAATATCCTGATTTCTCAGTAATAAGATAAGAGAAAGATGGAGGCAAATATCGAGTGACGGAAGCATGAGAAAATGGGGATTATCAATTAGGATAGATAGGATATAAACAAATGTATGTATTTATGTAAATAGAACAAAATGAAGATTAGGTATATAAGATTGATATTTACGTATTTTTGAAGATTTGTGTAAGTGATATGTGTAAAACTGTTTTTGTATTACATTCACTACATGAATGTAAGCAGAAGTTCTGCTAATTCTGTAGAAGAACAATAAAGTGATGCAACACAAGCGTGCTTCCTTTTCTATTTTCATTCTACCCTCATTCCTCCAATGCTCAGTCTATACTTATTATGTCTATGTTTTTTTAGAGATATCAAGATATGTGTATCAAGGTTAACGTTATTTTTTTAAATGGAACCGATTTTCTTTATATAATATAATTCTTCTAGTTATTTAGAATATAAAAGTACCCGGTAAAAAATTTTTCATATATAAATATATATAAATAGATATAAACATATATAAGGTAAAGTTATCAACAAATCAATAGTTTGCGAGATATTTTATACTTTATTTTGGCACAAAATATAAAATAATAAATTTAACATAAAATATTAAATATCTTGTTAACTATTCGTTTTTTACCGTACTTTAATACTTTTATGCACAGAATAATGAGATAAATCAATTAGTATAAAGAAAACACATAGTTGCTCTTCAAAAATATAACTGCACAATTGCATAATTTTTTTAAAAGCAAATATGTGTGTACATCAACTGATTCATCTCGTTATTCTGTACATAAAAATATTAAGATATGATTATATCGAAGATATATGATATCTTGTAAATGAACAGTTTACAAGATATTTTATATTTCATGTCAAAATATGCCAAAATAAAGTATAAAGTATCTCGCAAACTATTGATTTTTTTATATCTTTACCTTTTTTATATTCCAAATAACTAGAGGAATTATATTACAATGAAATGTCCATATTCGGGACAGGTTTTTGCATATTTTTAGCGATTACTTTGTAACTAAATTTTTTAGGAAAATTCGGTGCCGATTCTAGAACCGATAATTTAAGACCTACAGTTTGGCACCAAAATAATTTTTCAGCGATAAGTATAGCTGGATTAAGAGCACGTAGAATATGTCAAGGTGGAAGTCTCGAATATGACCTAATTCGGGACAGCATTGCCCTAAATAGGGATAACATGTTCTCCCTGCGTTTTTTATGTGGAAGTGGAATGGTGTTCGGGAGATATCATATATTAAAAAGCTATCATATATTGAATACTGAGCTATCATATATTAAAAAAGCAATACGCTCCGACAAACGGCACCTCCATAGAAGAAACCTTTTTGCAGCGTTTCTGAAATTAACTGGTATTTGAGTGTTTCAAACTTTTCACTTTCTGTTGCAACCACGGGCGTTTGGATAAAAAATTGTACGTTTTTAATTTTTTAATAGAAAACAGGGTTATGCAAAAATGGAAGACGCGTAATGCAGAAATCAGAATTAATTTACATCAAACGGTCGCAAAATTTTACGCGTTAGAACAGAATTGTCCCGAATTTAAGATGCCTGTCCCTATTTAGGCACAACGACTGTATATAAAGAAAATCATATATGTAGTTCCATTTAAAAAAATAACGTTAACCTTGATATCTCTAAAATATGACCTAGAAAAAAAACTTTCTGTCATCATAACCCAAACAGCACACGATATTGCGATATCCACTAGATATCCGAGGGATATCTCAATAACCATAGGATCTCCATGGGATCGCATTATGTCCAATTGGACATGTGGATCATTCTGGGATATCCTCAGGATAAAATGTGCTGTGTGGGAATTGCCCCCTCGAACGGTGCAACTTTTTCCTTAGACATTTTTTCGTCAAAGGTAAGGGAGATATTTCAAATGCTCAAGTTAACGAAAACACCGTATAGTTTGACGCTTCGTGTGCGCATCTACATTCGCGCAAATACACAGTGATTGATCAGGTTTGTGCTATAGTAGATCCTTTAATTTTAGTTGTGTTCTTTTTAGCTGAACTTATTGCACCGTTTATTTTTCCTCTTCTTCCGTCTACGTTGGAGGGAGAAAAAAACAATACTTTTGATTTTTCCTCTCCTATCTCTCCCTAGGGCCAAATTAAAAGGACTCTACTATATTTGGGCTTACCCTGTATAAGTGACTCATTTAAAACTTATAATTAGACCATATACCACATACTGGACCGCGCATTGTCCTCTTGGTAGGCTGTTGCCAAGTTACGAGAAAGAGACAGACATTGCTCGACTATGCGTGTAACAAGGAAACTAGAGCCGGTATTCATAATCGGTTTCTTATATTTAAGATCGTCTTAAGTACAATCTTAAGATGTCATAAATCAATTACAGAGCCGTATTAACGTCTTAAGGCATTATTTAAGATGGTCTCAAGTATAAGAATGGACTATGAATATCGGCCTATAACCCTATTAACCCGGCTTTTGACCGGTATTCATAGTCGATTCTTATATTTAAGATCATCTTAAGTTGAGTCTTAAATGGTCTTAAGATTGCGCTTAGCCAATGAAATGGCTGCATAGCATCTTGAGATTATGCTTAAGACGATCTTAAATATAAGAACCGACTATGAATACCGCACTTTAAAGTACACATTTTTCTTTATTGTTAATTTACAGGCAACGTATATACTTATAGGTTTTTTGGGTTGTTGGTTATAAATCTGAGGTCGAAATTTAAAAATTCAAAATGGCGGATCCAAAATGGCAGTCTGAAATTTAAAAGAATTAACTCATTTACATAAAAGTAGATATTTTTACGTTTTAGACCTCATTTGACCTCGTAATTCGTAATCAGTGACCCCAAAAACCTAAAGTATGCCAAAATTTTATGACGATATTACTTATAGATCACTGTAAAATATATTTTTTCTGAAAAATATGCAATTTTTCACAATTTGTTTATTTATAGCACTGTTATAACTAACAAAATTTGATTCTTCACATTTTTTATATGTGTGTTATAACATCTTATAGATCTTAAAAGTACAAAAAATCTGGATGAAAAGATCAAAAACCTAGTTTAAATAATTAAAAATGAAGAAAAATAAGGTGGGATTGTGAGATCCCAACATGCTTCAAAGGGTTAAGGGAGTAAACATTGCCAATTGCTGCGTTGCCATTCGTTTAGATGCTATCTTTGTTCCTCAACTCGACAACAGCCTCCACCATTAACGCGCGATCCAGTAGTATATGGTTTAAGATTTGAAATACAGAAAGTCTAGAAAAGTTTACTTTAAGAAAAAAAAGAAAGAAAACGGATCATCGAAAGCGATCATTGCATGTCACACGCGTGTCAAAGCAGTGAGCAACTTACCTAGAACACCTAGTCTATAATTCAAGGTAACCAATACTACATCTTTTGGAACGATATAATCGGGACCATAATAGATTGCGTTGCCGCTTCCCGTAAAAAAACCACCACCGTGTATCCATACCATCACAGCGCGTTTCTCCGAAGGGTCAAGATCCGTAGTATATACATTAAGATACAGACAATCTTCATCGCCGACTATTTCACGACTGAGGATATCGAGCTGAACAGCAATGTTTCCATGTTTTGAAGCATCTTTGTCGCCAGACCATGGTTCTGGCGGTACCGGATCCTAAATACATAAAAAAAATCACCTTTAAATAATTAACTAACGATATGTGCGAAAAAATTAAATTTTACAATGTATATAATTTTTTTATATCATTACTTTTATAAAAAATAAGTTTAAGCAATACAAGACTGTGTATAAAATATTTTTTATATTTTAATATTTTTTGCTTTATAAAAATACATATATTACAACAATATTTTCTTTACAAAAGTTTTTTCAATGATGGTATGCAATTGGTACTTTCCATCTTTTCCAGAGAGAGAGAGAGAGAGAGAGAGAGAGGGTTTTCAACTCTTTTCAATATATCACAATCTAAAGAAGGACAAAAAATGTTCTAAACTAAGGTTGAAATTAAATATCGTCCTTGTAGACACCTATAAAAAATAATGGTAAATGTTGCGTTGAACGGAGCATCGAGATACAGTGGTGACCTTGACATATGTTGTCAAGATCATGACCTCCAGAAAGTTTTAGCCGTCGCTCATTATTCGTTAAAAAGTTATTAACATATTAAGTTGACAATATAAACGTGTGCTTAACTTTATACCTCAAACTCTACCTAGCGTTAATACTATATTATTTGCATATTTAGGTAAATGCTTGGGCAACATGTATGCTCTGCTTTACCGAAAAAAGTGGAGCCTCCTAAATGGGGGGACGGAATCTGTTGCCTCCACGAATACACTTTTCCACCCACACCACGAAATTGGTTTGAGTTGGGTCATATTTTTTGGGGGAGGGGCTCCGCCCCTTCCCCGCCCAAGCATTTACTTAAATGTGCAAATAATATACGTTAATATTGTATTATTAATCGGTACAATTTGCACATTTGAGTAAATGCTTGGGCGGGGAGGGGCTTCGCCCCACCCCCTGCATCCCCACCCTCAAAAAAATATAACCCAACCCAAATCAATTTCGTGGTGTGGGTGATTAAATCGACATTACAGCAAGTAAACTTTTTTGTTTATAATTTTCTAATAAACAATGAGCGACGGCTAAAACCTATGGAATGTTGTTCAGGGTCATAACCTTGACAACATATGTCAAGGTCACAACTGTACCTCGTTGCTCCATTTAACGCAACATTTACCAAAATAATATACTCGCCTTAAATCGGAGTTCGCCAATTGGTGGTTTTGCATACGGTATTCCTCGGAAAGCGAAATAGTAGCCGCCATAGCTACCTTCTTCGACAGTGCCGATTAATCTTCCTTCATGCACTTGTACATCCACTCTTTTGCTGTCCATGATAAAAAACTGGAAAAATAATGTTGATAAGCCTACTATTATTCAAGAAAACACATGCCCTTTCCTTGTGTGTCTATTCCGTGATTTTCCATAATAATTGCGCTACAGAGTTTTTTCTAACTCTTTAAAAGTAGACCGAAGATATGCACATATTGAAGAGTAAATAACTATATTATTGACATATCAAATATTCAATTATATTTGATTTAGTAAATATATACAGTCAATGATACTTTAGCTTTGTAAAACATTTTTTCCTATTTTCTCCCATTATAAATTTTGAATATAAAATAGAAAAATTCAAATAAAATTTATTTCTTATTTCTTAATTAATATAATAATAGGCAAGCTTAATTACATTTAATACTGGTGGAACTTCTAAATTATTCCTAAATTTAATTTTTTATAAAAAGCAAAAGTTATATTTTACAGAATAAATAATTAAGATTATTCTTATTATTTTTTCTTAATTATATCAGCACATTACACGCAAAACTTACACAACAAATTTATCTATTAACCCCTTGAGTGTGAGACTTTCAAAATGCACAAGTAGGCTTAAAATGTGCAAAGTATTTTCATGTATTGATTTAGATAATAATTTATATATAAAGGTTTTCAGGGTCATTGAATACAAATTCGGTGCCAGAATTACAAATTTTCAAATAGTACCTATTTTAAATATGACAAGAAATTTTGACCTGTGTGAAGTTAACCCCCCAATGTCGAAAAATCAAAAGTTTTCTTTTTGCAAACGTTTGCCCATATCGTTTGCCCACGAATGCCACGTTGGAATTTTTATAATTTATAAATGTGTTTATATTTGATAAATACATTTATAGACATCTGTTCTCAAAATCAAAATCGTCATTCGTATACACGCTATAAAATATATACTAATATGTATTTACACATATATGTATACATAGAATAATTTATATTCGCAATCAAAAAGAAAACAGCAGATTTGTCAATTAATAAAATTATAAATTTTATTAATAAAGACGCGGCAGCACGCCAGCAGCCTGTGGTGAGGTTGTAAGAGTAAATTACGAGACATCATATTATTGAAGTCTGAGAAAATTGCGATTTAATGTACAATATAATCAGTATAATGTAATTCGATGAAAATAACAACGATGATAATTTAGTCGCGCTTACGCGAAATATGTGATAAAATATCTTCGACAGTGACGTAGCCGGGGGGGGGGGATTAGGGGGATAAATCCCCCCCCAAAATTTTGGAACCAAATATAAAAATATGAAAATAAAAGGTTGAAAGCCGAAAGAGAAATGAAATAGTAAGTGCTTTAAGGTCTAAAGAAAATGTCCTGAACGAATATTGTTATCTTATTTAATTAAAAAAGTTATGAGTTATTCTGTGATTTTAATATTTTAAAAATCCTCTCCGAAATAAAATCCTGGCTACGCCCCTGATCTTTGATGTGATATCATACATAAAAAGAACAGTACACACACATACTGCACACAAAATTACAAAACGTATCATTGAAGTTCGCTGAAATAACCGCTATTTAACATAATCAATATGAGATAATTCGACAAAAACAGCGGTGATAATGATGATAAATATGAATGTTATCAACCCAAGGTTTGTTCGCGTCGCCATGCCCCAACATGCTCCTACTCACTCCAATGCACTCTAAGGTTGGCGTCACCGGAATGAGCGGAATCAACGTATTGGAGTGCATTGGAGTGAATAGGAGCATGTTGGGACAGGTGACGCGAACAAACCTCCAGTTAACAAAGTCTGTCGAGAACAGATTTTGCAAAGTGCCTGTTACAAATTTTGTCGGCAAAAAGACTACAGATTTGACACAGGATCTGACATATACAATGCTGCTGGTAGAATAATGACAGAAATATAGCAAAGTTTGTCCAATAAAATATGATAGCACATTGATGGTAGCAATCAAGCAGATCCTGACATATTTCTTACACAATTTGACTCAGATTGGCAGCAGAAATACAACAGAATCTGCGTTCCACAGATTCTGTTCGATTTCTGTTGCAAATCTGCTGTTAGATTCTTCTGCTTTAGAGTCTTTTGTTAGCAAGACCTGCCGACAAAACACGAGCTTAATGCGGACACAGATGATATCGGATCTGTTACATTTTTTTGATCGAATCTGCTGCTAATCTGCTGGTATACTGCAGATAGTTTGCTTACTAGGAATGATCCCACATATGACCCTCCAACTTCGAAAGAATTTTATCTCATAAAACAAAATGAATTAAATGATTTTGTATATTAATAGTATGATTTGGGGCTATCAAAACAGAAATCTGAACTTTTTGGTTCGAGATTACAACAGTGGAACTTGTTAGCCAAAAATTCTTGTTATACAAGAATCTCCTTCTTTAGAACAAGAAATGAGATTCGTAAAAGTAATATGAGAAGAAAAACTCTAAACCTATCTCGCGATGTAAAAGTGATACGAGAAGGAAAACTCTAAACCCATCTCGCGATGTAAAAGTGATATGAGAACGAAAACTCTAAACCCATCTCGCAATTTAAAGGTGATTGAAGGAAAACAAAGTAGAAATTTTTATTAAAAATGACGTCCTGATAAATATTTCAATAACAAAAAAGTTGTATGTGCTACCAAGTTTTTATTGATATTTTTGTATTTAGTGAGCAAAAACGATTAAAAACCATCTTATTTGTTCCAAAAAAATTTTTTTATTTGTTGACTAGTGTAATAAAAAATGGCAATACTTATTTATTCTGTATATTATATAGATATTGATTGATATTTACTTATTAATGTGTTTTTTCTATTTTAAGCTAGATTTTCAATTTAAATCGTATTTTAATGATCTCTCCTTCTTTAGTGTTTCTAGTTTCTTAAAACATCTAAATGATAAAAGTTAAAAGAAAAAAAGAGAAAATATTTATTGTAATATCAGAAAGCAATTAAATAAAAACAATTAATAGAAGTAGTTTCCTAAGCAAACTACATTTATAACCATTCTATTATAATCATTTAATTATAATATCTCTATCATTTTTCAGTCCAAATCATTGTCTAAACTATATTTTACTTGGGTCTATACACTAAAATAATTATTGTACCTGTGTCTATACACTAGATATCCAAAACTAGCGCAAACTTGTAATCGTTAATAAAATCTAATATAATTATTGTACTTGTGTCTATAAGAAAATCTAATCTCATAAAAAAAAGTCCTTTTCCAAAGGTAAAAAATACCAAGTACATAAAACGCATCCAAAGTTGTATGTAACGTTAAATAAAAAATTAGCTGTTCAAAAATGGATATGAAACCTATTTAATTTACCAAGTACTGACAAATTTAATTCTTAAAAACACTTTTGAAAATATTACAGTATACAACGCATTTAAAATCAAAGTAAAGCATAAAACAAAAACTTGGCGAGTTAAATATTTAGTGTATAGACACAGGTACAATAATTATTTTAGTATATAGACACAAGTACAATAATTATTTCAAATTTTACTGACAATCATAAATTGGCGCTAGTTTTTGATATTAAATCTTTTGTACGGGGGGCTCGTGTACTTGGCACTGTTTTTTTACCTTTTATAAAAAGGTAAGTTTGTCGGATATCATATCTTTTTTAGTAACATTAACAAATATATTATTTAAAAAATATAACTAATTTTGAATTTGTTGATATATTTCTAAAAACACCTTTATACGAAATAATATTAGTAATTATTTCTTAACAATTTTTTGTAAGAAAAATATATAGGCACCTGTAGTGCCTCTAGATCATTGTCTATCAAAATCAAAGAACTTATCAAAAAGCGAGCGCTGCGAGCTGTGTTAGCGTTTAATGCTCTCTGGTCAAAAGTATTATAGAAAAGTCACAAAAATATGTTTGACGACATGGACGTTTCTTAATACTTACATGTTTAAACTTAGCGTTATAGTTACGATATTTAGGACACGGAGAAGAAAACTAAAAATACTTTTCTTATATAACTTAAATCCCAGCTATCGATTCAGATTATTTTAAAACTCAATTCGTTCAGCCGTTGTTCAGAAATAAACCAAGAAATAAAAATGATAAAATCGTAGAATAAAAAATTAAAATAAAATTAACTAGATGGACAAAAACGCGCGTGATGTACGGACAAATTCTTTAGAATTTTTCGTTCTTGGACGTCATAAATGTTATTATTATTGGACAAATTTCATAACTATCCTCCGTGGTTTGTCTAAATATACAGGGTGTTTCAGAATTGCACGGCACTATTTTAGGGAAATATTTTCTAGGTCAAAATGAACAAAAAAGTTTATATAAACATATGTCCCAAACTTGTTTATTAGTAAGATATTAAAGAGTAAAGATCATGTTTAACACAGTAAAACATTTAAAGTATGTTTACGAAGTGCAGCTTTCATTATGCGATTTCTTAATTCTTCTTGCGCGTCAATAGGTCTACAATAAACTAAAGACTTCTACAAATCTTCGAAGATATTCCAATACGAGATTGACAGGGAATGTGGTTTATGCACGAT
>NJRQ01001215.1:0-37468 GCA_003063805.1 Aphaenogaster ashmeadi
GAAGAGAAAAAAGGAAGAATTCGTTATGAATTAGTTAACTTCAAGAAACCGTAATGGATAACAATAGGGATCGAAAGCTTCACAGTAATGTTGCTAATGTGTCCTAGAGCAAGAATTTACTGAGAAAAAAGAGTGAGAAGAAGGAAAAAGAAGAGATTGATGAGGAAGGACATCATTAAAATTTGTTGGAAACATTTTCCGAGGCGATCGTACACGCATTCTCGAATTCATCATATCTTGTATGCATCGGGCGAGTTATACCGAGCGCGATTTCCATTGCTCGTTTTTCAAATTCCCAGAGCCAGGAGCGAGAGGTGAGGAGAGGAAGAACGCAGGGAGATGCCTACGAAGATAGGAAGCCTCGTACACAGACTTCTGCAAACGAGGTGAAGGGTATTAAACGGATGCGAATTTTTACTAGAGAACACGGCTCCGATATGTTTCATATCTCCGCCGCCTCTCTCCCAGCTCGCCCCTTTTTTCCTAGCCGTTAATGCACGCCATTAGCGTCAAGGTTCGTGCGCGAGAACGAACTTGCCCCGCTCGACGTACTCGAGGGAATCTCCGCGGTTCGCTCGCGCTTCACTCTGCGCTCATGCCTGTTTCTATCTACCTACCTGGCCGTCTCTCGCGAACTTCGCTCGAGGTTGCTCCGGCTTCGGAAGAAGAGGAAGAGCGGAGGAAGTTTCTTCAGGCCGAGCACGCGGCAAACGAACCGTGTCGCGCCGGCCAAGCGCCACTACCACCGAGACTCTTGTACCTCGCCGCCGGAAGTCGGAGAGATCGTCTTCGTGATCGCGGGAAGTAACGGGAGAAACCGGATGAGGAAGAAGAAGAAGAAGAAGTAACCCAATCAATCTCTTCAAGATGAATAGGACATAATTGATCCTGTGCGATCACGTGTGATAGACTTTCTTGTCATACGTATAATTTTTGAGATGCTGAGCTATATTAAGACTTTTAGCTTCTCTGACTTATTAGAAGCAATATAACGCGAGTTAAGTACTTATTTTAATATTAATTTTTAGTTTCTTAATACGCACTATTGGCGGAATTAATTTTCTTAGGATTCTTCGATATCCGTCCATTTTAACATTTAGATAATGTAAGAGTACAGAAATTGTTAGAGTCGTCAAATATTTCGATGATGAATTAATAATGTAGATTATATTATTAATTATTTGTCCAGCAGTCAAATGATAATTAGAACATCAATTTATTAACAATCATATGATGTGATAATTCTTTGCGTACGAAGTCATAAGTATTATATGCAAAGGTTGATGATGTTATTAATAAATTCCGAATTTTTTACCGTGGACGGCAAACAGAAGCTCGGCTGCGTGGTTCACGCGACGCGAATGAACTTCCGCCGGCTTCTTGGACAAGTTACGCGATCATTTGTATCCAAGAGTCGCGACCGCGAAAATTTATACCACGGAGTTATCCTACTATTCACCCGGGGAAAAAAACTTGGACGTACAAAAAGCGGAGAAGGAAGTGGGAGATGATCGGAGAGCGAGAAAGAGAAATAGAGAGAGAGTAAGAGAGTGCAGGGATACCGCCTGAGCCATATTCTCCGCTCGCGTCGTTAAGCAGCAAAAAATAATAAATCACTGCGATTTTTACTCCGCGGTTCGCGGAGATAAATTTAATAACTTAACTACCGCGCACTGTTCCTCCAGGAGGGACTATTACTCCAATCGCTAAGAATTACGACTTGCGTGGAAAAATGTGCTTTTCGCGGAGAATACTTAATGGATTATTGCATGAGATAAAGATATCCCGATTCAGCAGTTGATCCTGGTGCGATTATTCGAGATAAGATGTTTTAAGAAGAAGATTCCGTTTATAGAAAGTACAATTCGATCAGAAAGTAGGACCTATAAATAATTTTGTCATAGCATTATACAGTTACTGATAATTCATACGAACGTCAGAATTATGAGTGACCAATTCAACTTGAATAAAAATGTATTAACATTTGAATAATTGATGACTATCTCAAGAGATCCTGTATGAAAGAAGGGGTTAGAATTAAATTGCAAATAATAAAGAACAAGAATGTATTCTTTAGAATTTGAATGGCTAACATCTTTCCCGAAGAGGCATATATATTAAACATGTTTATCAATTCTTTCTCTTTGTCATTTTTTTCTGTTAATCAACCGGTGACAAACTGGGAGTGTATCTGATCATCTGCGATGAGCACTTTCGTTTCGTTGTCTCCCGATTTCGATTCATGAAAATATGAGAGGTGATATCGCTGGAATCCTCCTCGCCTCTCGCTTTCGCCCGTTTCTCGCTTCGGGTCATCGAATATATCCGCTCGTCTTGCCACCTAAATCCACGCCGGCTCGTATCCGCGGGCATATTCACGATTGCCTACTTACCAGTTGTGAAATATGAAATTAAATTCATTAGGCTCTTTCGCGCGCTTATAATAAATCGGACGATTGTGGCCGCGGATAGAAGGCGTAGCCGGGGCTTATAACTCAGACGGGCTGAATGGAAAATGATGAGAAATGTCTCTCATTGAACGCTGGGGGGTCGCAGCGACCGACCAGCGGACTCTGCTTCGGTGTGGGAGCCAGTTATCACACAATCTGAAACTCTTCCCGAACGAGAGGCGAGAGAGTCTTCTTCTCGTGAAGGGAGACGGTGAGAATGTTCCGGTGCTCATGTGGGCTTCGTGCGAGGAACGCGCGAAGGAGCAACAAAAAGGAGGGGGCACGCAAGGGGGGCCCGAAACGTAAAGGCCGCGAGCCATAAACACCCGCATAACGATCTCTGCGACGAACGTCCCTTTGGGGACTCCTTCTTCGCCCTCCGCCCCATTTTCTTATCCCTGCAGTCACGATGCGCACGTGCATATACTTTCTCCGCCCTCTTTCTCTCTCTTTCTCTCTTTTCACATTATGCAGTATGTGTCTCTCTCTTTCTCTCGCTGTTCGCTCGTCGTACTATGCCCTTGTACTTCGTCTCTTCGCCATCTTCTCTCTTTTTCTTCCACATCCTCACGTTCATCTTTCTTTCTCTTATGCATCGTCGTTCCCGTTTCTCTTCAGCCCGCCAAGGAATTCCTCGCACTATATTTTTTCAGCGGGGAAGTACGCGGGAACACGCCGCACCCAGCTGGGGAGCTTGTATTAATATTCGACTAATTATGCTCAACGCGACGATTACGGGCCCCCGTGGGCCACAGGTGCGCCCAGGTGCGTTCCCTGCGCGTGCAACCGTGAAATTCCCTTGCCCGAACACGATGTTTAACTTGCACATTGCGGTTGCGTATGTCGCTGAGTTAGTATCTCGGCAGATGCAAAGAATCGCTGTCTGAATGAAAAGGGTAAGATAAACGGTAACGAGTTCTTGGCGAGAATCGCATAAAACTTCAAAAAAAGAGTATGATAAGTTTGAGGAAGACAATTCCCGAAACGACTCTTCTTCCAAGAATTTCCGAGAAATTGATGAAACTTCTTTTGCAACTCTTAAATTTTCAACATTATATATCTCGAAGATAAAGCTGCAAAGGTAAGATTTCGCTGAGTTAAATCCCGCTTAAAATTCTTTTAAGCGGAAGATTTTATTATTCACTTACTCCCCTTTGTGAGACAGAGAAATATTCAGAATCCTTCAATTTCCAATACCGAGTATTACTTTGAATGATAATATTCTCCGACGTACTCGAAGAGAGAGTCTATCATTATACCGCTTATTCTGAATATATACTCAAAGCAGAGACATTAAGGCTTATTCGAATCTCCCAGAATACATGTGCATTCGTGCGAAAAGCAGCGAGACGTTTCCATCGATCACGATTCTCATCTTATTTTCATCGCGTGTGAACGGAGCCGAAACGGCGATAAAAGAAATGAAAGATGTCGTACATTTGTAGGTGTTTACCGCCGAGAGAAGGCATTTACTCGCGAGCGCGCGCGCTCTCGTGTTCGCTAATTTATCCGATAGCTGCTTACGAACATAAATCACTCGCTCGGAAAGGGCACCGTGACTGATTTATGGTGGCGCACTTAAATGGAACAAAGCAACCAGTTCCCGAACACCGTAGCGAGCGGTTTTATTCGGCGACGAGCGCGAAAATTCCCTGTCGGACTACCGTCATGATATCCCTCGCCATCGCGCTAAAATCGCCTATATAATTGAGCCGTTTATTTCAGAAGCTGTAAGGTTTGAGACTGGCCACTTTGTGGCGATCCCGTCTATTTTCACGGCAGCAAGGTCTAAGACTCTTAACATTTTATATCCGCGAATACTTTCACTTTCCGGGGCTCAGTTTTAGTACCGATCCAAATGACCTGTGCACAGAAATAACCGGTTTTCACTTCTTCGCGTACAATGCTAGGAACATCAAATATTCTATCATATGTCTCGTAGCATGTGTCGTACGATTCACGTTCAATATATTGCTATTTCAAGCTAGGAAAAAATTTCAATCTTTTAATTCACGAAAAATAATTAATTCGTTATCATATCTATATATATACACAAATTCGACTAGTTTAATATATAATAGTTTACGTAAACAAATATATGTGTCAATAATATCATAAGAAATATTGTCTCACTAAATAAATGTTAATTGATCATTTACTTTCCTCGTAACTTATATAAATTTCTATAATCAACTATTAATAATTAAGCCTCAAAGTTTTAAGTTTTAAGTTTAACTAAAGTATATAATCCGTTTAAAGTTAAGTATTTCCTACGTTATTTCCTTTTTTCCCAGACAATTATGTTTTATTAGAACTCTATAATTTGCACCGTCATCTTTAATTCAATGAGTCTTTTCCTTAAATTGTATTCGACGTTAATTCGAAGTGATTTCTGCAACATGCCGATGTCCGGAAGAGAGCTCACGCATACCCCGCGGCAACGATTAGGCGCGTACACTGATCCCCGCTTATCGTGCTTAACGCAATATCACCTCTCTGGTTTCGCCAGGACCTGGCTCACGGAATCCGCACGCGGTCTCCCCCGTTAAAAAAAAGAAAGAAAACCAGATTTAACGTGCGTACGATTACGCGCTTAGGATGAAAGCGAGTTTAATCTGCGTGCCGTGTGGGTCGCTGACACACTCGAAACGCTCGACTCGTCGCCAGTCGTACCGTATCAGACCTCACCCACCGATCCGTGCTACATTATGCTAATGCCTCGTCAATTGTGATTTTCATTCAATTTAAGCCCCATGTTGCGCGCTTGTTGAAAGATACGCAGATACCACCGGCAGTGGTTGCCATTCATCGCTTTCGCACGATTGAATTCAGAGTTCTCCCTTCGTAATACGATTAACATCCTCAGACAATGACTTGGTCAAATCTAGGAATGAATCGATAAATCAATATATAAGCAAGTCATTTCCAGCAAGTTTTTGATGCGATATAAATTGTTTATCAAAATATAAATTGTCTAATACATATTATTGTCTAAACTATTTTCTTGCTAGACTTGGATGTAAAACAAAAAAGCATATTATCTAGCTCTTGGGTCATATTTATGGATAATTAAGACAAGAAACTAAGGCAAGAAATTAAGTCTAATATATCAACTTATAAAATTAAATATTAATCAAAATAACTTTATAATTTAGTTTAAAATTTGAATTTTATTTAAAGCGTAAATTTGAAGTTGTAAAATCACACGAAATTTTCTAATATCAGGATTCTTAATATCGATTTATCGAATTAATATTCTTATAAATCGTCAAATTAATATCTTGTAATATATCGAAAACTTTACTTTTCGGAAAATTCTTTCTTATATAATGTAAAAGAGAAAATAAAACACTGTTGTTGCAAATATTATAACACCTTGCGATTTTTTAAAAGTCTGGTGCACCATAGGACGAATGCGGATCACTGAGGTTCGACTTCGCGTTCTCCTGCGCACAGCGAGAGAGTCGTGTTATCAAGATACTACCAAGGTGGTAGTCCTGTGTGGTACCTGCATACACGGGAAACACACGGGGGACGAGTTCGCTCGCGGACACTCACGTGGCGCACACACACGCGCGTTTACGTGTTTACGCGCGAGCGCATTCATGCGCAGGATAGGGTATAAACCGCAAAGGAGTAGCTTCGTATGCCTCGCTCGTGCTATACCGAAACGGGCTACGTAACATCGTCCGTAAGGTAAACCGGTACCTTCTGTGGGCCTCACGGAGATGAAGAGAGAGATAGAGAGAGAAATGTATCATGTTCCGAAAAAATTTTTCCTGGAAAACCTGTTTCCGAAAACCGAAAAATAATAAATAAATGTAACATAGATTTATTCCTATATATAAAGGTAGATAACGCGAATACGTGTGTTGAAGTTTTGACACGTAATGTAGAATAAATGAGAGTTAAAAGAAAGAAAAATGTGTACAAGTTGTCCTAAAATTTGAATAAGCAGAATGTTACAGCTTTTCATATTAATATTCAAAATAATAATGTAAAGACTCCTAATATTCCATAAATATATCTTATTTTAATTTATATCCGCAGAGAATCTAAATTTACACGAAAAAATTCACCGTGTTATAACAGAGAAATATTTTGCAATGACATTTTTCTTGGAATTATTAACTTTAGCCCAAAAAATTAATTATAGAAGTGTCAGTAAACTCTCTTCTTTCTCGTTTCAAATTTCACGAAATCGGTTCAATAAAATCTCAAATTAACATTGCAGTTTTTTTATTATTTATTTCTATAAAAACGCAATCGATATACACAGACTTCGTAATAAATTTCGGGGCCCTACCGATATTCTTTCGATCGAAAGAAAAGCAAAAAAAAAAGAGAGAGATACAGAGAACGAAGGAGAGAAAAAGAGAGGATAGAGGATGGCACGAGGCCCGGCGAGGATTTACGGCCGTCCTCTCTCGCGTCCGAGTGTCGTTAAACGAGTGTCGCGCTGAATGGAGTAAATGGGCTGTGATTTGTACATTGGCAGGCTGGTAATGCACCGACGCGCGTCGCGGCATCACTATTCTCTTCTCCGATCCCGGTTCCCCGGTACGCGGAAGAATGGCCCATGTTTTGGGCGCATCGCTCTGTCCCCCAGCGGGGCCCCACTCGTCCGTTCTCGCCGTAGCGTGAACAAGATAACGACCGCACGAGTGTTTAGTCAAACACGTGCCGTGGCTTCTTCTTCTTCTTCTTCTTCGCCGTCGGCGTCGTCGTAGTCTCACCGAGCCATAAGAGCGAGAGACCGCCACTTCATGGGCGTGTTGAGCCGCGCCAGCTGGAACCTCTCGAACCACGGGCCCCCGGTCTGTCTTTCGAACCCCGGCTCTCCATTCTTGCGAGATCGTTGTACCGAGATAAACGATCGACGCTTTCGCGCAATATGTCGACCACGAGGAAGCCTCCTTGACGTTTTTGATGGACGGGCCGTCACTGGACCAACGTTGCCGTAGCTTCTTTCAACATTCAACTTTCAAAGTTTCTTCTATAGATTGAATTATATGATTCTTTATTATATTAATTCTGTCGATTTTTTATTATTGTATCTTCTTCTTCTCGTTTTTCATTTTATTATTGTTTAATATCTGCATCTTGTAATTTCTAAAAACCGTCAGTTTCATTCAGTGAAGATTTCAAAATACGACTACATGAGATTTTTAATAAATATTTAATCATACTCTCTTAATATTAAAACGTTTTATATAATTGCAAATACTTTGTTATTTATTGTATAAAATTATATTTTGTGGTATCTATCTTATTTTATTTTAATTACCGATAATAAGCTAAATACGCATAACTACAGTAGGTTTAATTCCATCTCTTTACCATAAATAATGATTCATGAAATTCTATTTAATTTCCACTATATTTTCACCAGAAAGAGGCTAAGTCTAATTTAATCAAAGAAACCGCGATTAGAAAATAACGCGACAGCCGGACGTTTTATGTGAAGTTAAAGTCATGGATGGCAGTCGCATGAGTCGCGTATGAAAAGACGGCGAATAAATGGGACGCGTATTTATATGTTGACGTTCGTAACGACTCCGGATGAGGAGAAGCGCGGGATTCTTTCCTCAGTGCCTGTGCCGTAAAATACGCTCCCCATCGTAATATGCACGTCGAATCGCCGCGACCGTTTTAAAAAATCGTCAAGATCGCATCGCGATTCGTTAAGCATTTTGCCCGGCTCTCCGCGGCAGCTGACAGCCGCCGTCTTCTTCCGCAACAGTAACAAATTTCGGTCACGTTTCCGCTATTCCTAGATAAAGATCGTCTCCGTTCTCTCCATCGCCCGCGGAGGAGGCTCCTCTTTTCGGATATATATGGTTTGTTGTCGATTGTGTGTACACTCGTCGGTTGATTAGGCTCATTGTGGCCGATCTGGGCGTGCACTCTTCGAGTCTCGCAGGAGACGCGCGGAACTCGTGCCTCAGCCGCTCGCTGGGCCCGGTGGTCCCACTTCCTGAATGTCGGGGTCCTAAAACGATGGACGAGAGGAGGAAGCGAGGACTCTAGGATCTCTCCCATTTAATTCACTTCTCTTTTCTCTGTTTCCTCTGTCTCTGTTTCGTTCTTGGATCTTTTCGCTCGCACGTATGTGTAACCTGAGGGGGGAATCCTGCCCCCCTTCCTCTCCTCTTCTGAAAAGAACTGAAAAGCGCCCTGGCAGCGGCCATTGTGTCGCGAATGGGCATTCGAGAGAAGGGCAAACACGCTTAACCTTCCCGGCTCATTGTCGCGCCAGGTTATCCGATTTGCCGAATGCTGCTGCACACAGAACTTTCTGCGCTCGTCACTAGGAAGAGAAAGAGAGAGAGGTCGCGGTCGTAATATCGCGTAATCCTATCTGCCTGCTTAGCGAACGCGTACGCGCGTGCCTCGCAGCACGATACTGCGTCGACCGCGGCTTCTCTTTCTGTCTTCTTCGTCTTTAGCCGCCGCTCCGTTAACCCTAGCAATGCCGAGGCACTTCTTGCAAATGAGCAATTGAAGGAAGGAAAACGGCGGGATTAGATCGTATTTTCCTCATTCTCTGAAAGTACTTAGCCATTAACTATCTTAGTGCTTTCATGGCGGTCTTGAATTTTGTCTATCACGCCAAAGCGATCATGCATGAATATTGATGCGCGTGAAACTTTTACCAGCTTGCGCTATATGTTAATCTAGACAAAAATTTTAACATTCTCTACTATCAGGCAGCATTTTCTCTCTCGTACAATCTTTTCCTTTTGAAATTTTTCTTCACTTCGATCCATTGAAGCTCGCCGTGTGTACATCATCTTCAATCGCCTCGACTGATCCAGAAGCGAAAATACGCGTATTCTCGAATACCGAAGTTCCGCATGCTGGATTTCGAAAATTGGCTTTAATGGATAAAATCGTGTTTAAGCTGATTCTTTATTTTTTTTTAATCGCGGCGCTAAATCCCGGACGTTGTGCAACCGCGGAAGAGGCGGCCGGCTGGCTGTGACGATGCAACAGCGACGGCCGTTGCATCCGACGAGAGAAGTCGCCGGGGATCGGCTCTTCACCGGGGCGGACACACAACACCGGCGTTATTGGATTACGGTGGCATTGTCGTCGGCCAGCTGCGCGTCCCGACGCGCGCCACGGAGCGCCCGCCGTATATGAAAATAATATTTCCTTCTGCGGAGGTATGATCGATATTTATTCAAGCGTCCGTCCAGGTATGGCATTGTGAAAAAGTCCGCGAAACTCGCACGTTCGTTCATTGTCCCCCGCCGAAAATCTCGACGTCGGAGGTGACGTGCGACTGGACGATATTTGCGCCACGTCATGTTGCAGGATGACGGATCTTGGCGCGATTGCAAGAGCCACTGATTCTTTGGTTCTTGCAGGAGGAACCTCGAGGAACCCCAAGGAACGACCACACGACTGTGAATAAGTACGAGGATCACAATTGGACGCGAAGCGTTTTTCTCTCTCACAAAACCAAGTCTCAGGCGCGAACGGATAACACAATTTCATCCTTTATCTAATTTTGAGTGAACTTTATTTTAACAGAGTTATAATTCGAGGCTTAGTCGCGAAGGTATTTGATGTCGTGAGCAAAATGGCCAATTAGACTTTCAAAGAATATGCTTGAAAGTTTCGCGGCCCACTAATTCAGTTTATATCCTGTATATCCCGGCAAAAAGGTGGAAGTTCCGCTCGTCGTGATTATGATAATGCTCGAGCACCGCCATTTGGCATCTTACGATATTCCGCTCAAAGAACATCTTTGAGCCAGCCTTGGGGTACAATGGATCTGGAGAATGCGGCGAGTCGAGTTTTAAACTTCATTCCGAATCGAACAAATGCTGCTCCGGCGACAGTCTCTTCGTAACTTTCTGATTTGTGGAGCACGAAAGGGGTAGTCCGGATAAGTGAGAAGTTTTATCGAGCTCTCCTTACTTCCGTCGTCGAAAGTAACGGGAGGTGAGAGTGCGGAGAGGGACGAGAAAGAGGTTTGAGAGACCTAACGATCGCCTTTATATGCGCGGAAAAATTATATTGTTAGCGAGTTAGCGCGAGGGACAAAAATCCACTTCGTGAACCCCCAGGGTGGTATCCGGTTTCCTTTTTTTTTTTCAAGGGTGGGAGATCTGGTCTTTAGCGAATTTCTCGTAAAAAGTTCGATAACAGTTTCTTTCTCATTAATAGAGACAGCGTGACGAGCAAATGCTACGCTTACAATTGAAATTCTTTCTTATGCCTGAATGGTACTGATTCAATTAAAGGACTTGATACAAATAATTCGCAAATACTAAAAATGAAATAGAAGATAAAACAATTTTTCTAAATTATATTTAAGAATTCGTCTCTTTTTCATATATCACGAATGTTCTCGTAGGTACCCAAGCAGCACAAAATATTGGGCCAATGTTATATCTCCAGCGGCCAACAGTTGGCCAACTATCAATTGCTACTCGGGTAACATCTATAATTCTTACAGTTAGTCAGTAATGTAAAATAGCCTTGAACGATTCTGCGAGTTATATATATATATCGTATGCTGTAATTATACTCCTTGTGAAATAAAATTTAATGTAGCGCAATTGCACAGCGCAGCGAAGATTCGCGAAAATCAATTTTGCACGAATCGAAAACCTTGCAAACTAGCTCGATCAAACGGCGACCAACGTTTGCAACAGTCTCACGTCGAACGCATCAATCTTTCAGGATTATTAACGCGTCGCCGGTACCGTTCATCACGTGCACACGTTGCGTGTGCCACGACACGAGCGTGAGCCGGGAAAACGCGAAGGTGTCGTAGAAAACGCGGAAGACATGAGTGTTCCCCGAGCGATACGCGCGGCGGGGCTCGCCGCGGATCGTGATCGATGGACCCTGAAGAACGTAACGCCACGAGCCAATGTAAATGTCTCGCCTGACGTTCCATCTCGCCCATTTTCTTCTTTCCCTCGCATGAACACCGCTCGCATGCGGAAGCAACGCCGGTTACTTATGTACGTACGCCTGTTGCGCGAACCGCCCTTTTAAAACGGCCTTATCAAACGGTCAACTCGAGCGCGAAGGGTTTTTATCACGTGCGTCGTCCCTTTTTCGTTCGTTATAATCACCACTTGAGGCATCTCTCGGAGTACATTGATCCCGCGACGATTATCAAGATGGATCGCGCCGATAATAAAGACAGAAGATCATCAAGTCAATCGATGTCAGTCAATCGCGAAGACATTTGTATTCAATAGTGCAACACTTACAAGAACAAAAATTACTGATAAAGAAAATAGATACTTAGTTTTTTTTAACAGTCATAACAAATATACGGTGTCCCTCTATTGACCTCAATTTTTTTCATCTATAAATTTCTTGCTCAACTTATGTGATTAAAATAGAAAGAAAAGATATTGAATATCATTAAAATTAGTTTATAAGTGCATGTAAAAAGAAGTTGTTAATTATCTTTATAAATAATTGCATAAGAAGCTAGTGATATTCCAGAAATATTTCACAGCAGAATTATTGTGTTAGCTCGTCGGTGTGACTTGATGAATAATCTTATTAATAAATCGTTTCCAGGCTTCTCTCTCCTAATTTTTGTCAACTGAAAGATTAGCGACTGATATTAATTACTTAAACGGTTACTTATTTTGGCAACAAATGGCAAACTAGCCAATCGTCCGATTCCGCGAGAAATTCTACGCACAAATCACCTGTCTCGGATAAGGCCTCGGAAAAATTAGCGATTCTCAGTTCGCGGCACGACACACCCCGTCGAGAAGTTCAGCGAGAAGTTAACGACGTCGTGGCCCTGATATCAGCCGATTAATTTATCCCGCCGAGCTCTCTCGGCCTCTTTCTCTCTCCCCCCGGGATCTTCCCTCCTATCTCCGCCTCGCACGAGCGGCACCGGCTTTTTGAGACGGGCAACGCGGAAACGCCGCGAATGAAATAAGAGCCGTTGCGCGCCGCCGCGCCGGCCGCTCGGAGAGCTAATAATTGCCCGACGCGTTAAGCATCGGCGAGACTCCACCGCGCACCTTTAACACGCCGCGTTAGATTAGGCGGCTGCCAACGCGGCTGCCTGGCGATTCCATTTCCGGTGATTCAGCCTTCGAGAACGTCGTCCTGTAATAAAATTGCGGCTGCCGCGGTAAAAGGATTACCGTTAAGGATTAGCCGCCGTTGTCATTGTGCGATAAAATTGGCTCGGCCGCGCCGCTCTATAGTAAAATAACAATAAAATTGGTATTTTACTGCGGTTCCTGCGAACTCGTCCGAATTATCAGGTTTTTGAACAGGGGAATAATCAGGAAGAAAAAAGAATTGTAACGTTGCTCCATGACGAATTCTTTCAACGTTCATTGATCGAATTGTCCTGGATGTATTTCGTCCGGATATTATTATTACATGAATGCATTCCTGCTTGTTGTGCTAAAAAGAAATCACCCTTTTGAAATATCTATACCGTGTGCTTTATTAATAATACTGCGGGAGAATGGAACAACGAATACGAAGATTAATTGCGCGATATCGTTCGCGCGCAATTAAATTTCCGAGGAAATTTCGATCCTCTCCAGCAACCGGCGAGAATTTCCGGAGTCTCCGGGTCAAAATGCAGCCTGAGCTGCAACCTTAGACGGGATAACGCGAGGGAAACGCCTGGTAACGTAGGTGTGTATGTGAATATACCCTCCGTCTCTCTCTTGCGCACGTGCGCTACGTGCAATCCGAAGAGGTGCAACCGAGCGTAGGGAGGAGAAGAAGTATAGCCGAGGAGCGTAAAAGAGCCGAGCTAGGCGTACCGGCGATCTCTATCCGTCTCTCTTTCTCACCACCACCACCCCCCCCCCCTCTAACCCTCGGCTCCTCTCGCCGCTCTTTACAAAGTGCATCCTCTCCTCTCTCTCTTACTCCCTGGACCTCGATCTCCCTCCTTTCCCCCATCGGCCGAACCGCCGATAGATAATTGGCGTTGCGTGCCTCAAGATAAACGGCCGTGATTGGCGAAAATAACGATTAATAATTATCCACTCGCGGGATCCGAGGCGGCCTGCCCTCTCATCTCGAGAGACCCAGGAGAGCGCAGAAAGAAGGAGAAGGAAGGACGAAGGAAGAGAGGCGATATTCAACGTCGGGACCTCCTTTCTATCTTCCTTGCTTTCTCTATCTTTCTCCTCCTCGTTTATTCTTACTTTCTTTTCCTCTATTTCTCTCTCTCTCTCTCTCTCTATCTCTTTCTCTCTCTAAAATGCATTCTCGTTTCTTCTTTTCTCTTCTCTTTTCTTTCTTCGGTTCCCGATACGCGA
The DNA here is from genome assembly GCA_003063805.1 of Aphaenogaster ashmeadi. Classification (NCBI taxonomy): domain Eukaryota; kingdom Metazoa; phylum Arthropoda; class Insecta; order Hymenoptera; family Formicidae; genus Aphaenogaster; species Aphaenogaster ashmeadi. The sequence continues at coordinate 13,739 of NJRQ01001215.1, forward strand.
AGTTCTCTCGAAAACGGTTTTACATTAGCTGTCGAGCTGCAATGTGGAATCAGATTATCCGCGCGAACTATGAAAGTCCGAGGATTTTTGTTCGCTCGAAACGTTATTAGAACCGCGTTAGCTCGGGATGTTATCTCGCTCGTTCGCTCGCTCGCGTTACTCGCGGAACTAACAAACTGGCGTCGGTTAATACATATTTTTGCGCGCCGAGACCGCGCATCGTGTAGCTCCGATAATTGCGATCAGCGCGAGACAGGTCGCTGGCGGAAAGGAGCAACAAAAATCAACGCGCGGCGATTTCCTCCTTCCTTCGAGTAACTTGCATGAAGCTAATCGACGATACAGCCGATTAGCAAGAGCGTATAACGGAATACTGTCGTTGAAAGCGATCGTCATCGTATAATGCAGTTAACGTTCAGCAAGCAGAATGATTTACATTTTCAGATATAATAATATCTCGCTGCATGAATAAGTAATCGCTAACGTGAAAATGCGGTTTTCACAGGTAGAAAATTGAAAATCAACCGATCCAGATAACAGACAGAAGTGGATTGAAATTTTGAATCACGGAATTAATAAATTAGCCGAGAACGTCGGACGTTACAGGATTTAGCAGGATTGTACGGAAACGAAGGATTTCGACGAGATCGAAATTGATCGCGCTCGTGTCCGATTACGTGCCACGATACAAACGGAGGCCCGCGGCTGCGTTGGCGGTGCCTCGTGGTTCGTCGTGCCATCGGGGGCCGAGATTAACTCGAGTGATCCTCTCGCGCGTGCCGTTTGGTCGCGCGACGACTGTCGCACGCCAGCAGCAGAGTCCATCAACGAGCGCGTGCCGCGCGTTACGATTAAACTGTCATTCGCACTTTGATTACCGCCGCAGACGCCTACGCGCTGTCAGAGAAAGAGAGAGAACGAGAGACACAGAGATGCATCACGATCACGCGAACGAGCGAAAGCCGGCGTCGAGCGAAAAGATCTCCGCCACCGAGGAATTAGAAATCCCATGAATTATTTATCATTGTCTCGCGAGGAATGCTGCTGGTTCTCTTCCCGATTCTAATGAAGCTTGGTGGAATCGTAAGGCACAGAGTGATTTTCACGTGCTTCTTTGCTGAGTCATAGACTCGAAGACTGTAGGCTTCAAACAAATTTTATTTTAAATTTTAGAATATCTCTTATTGCTCTATCAATTTCTCGTAAATTTTTATCTAATCATGATCAACAACCCTTTGTAGAGAAAAAGTTATTTTCATTGTTGAGAGAGAGGGATAATGAAATGAGAATGACTCGAACGGATTACTGCAATTCTAGAATTCGAGTATTGGCAAAAGACGATAAGGAAAAAAAAACACGCATTGTTTTTTGCTCGCTGTATAAATTTACTGCGTTTCACCAAAATCCACATTGCGACTGCCGATTGCTATCGTCGGCAAAAGCGAGGGATGTGTGCATTTCACAAAAATCGAATTTACCGTTCCAAAGTCGAAGCGTCCACAATCAGGCAGATTGCGAAACGCGTAGCGTGCTGCAAGTTTAAAATTTATTTAGCTGCGAACGAATGTATACCTTTCGGTGAGGTACCTTTAATTTTCCACATTTTCGTTCGTTCCACAAACCTACTAGAGCTTCGTCGAAATCCGTGGGGGAGTATACGCTTTTCTCGCCAGACAGCGATTTGCACGGAGGAAGAGTCGGGGGCCGCGGGTAAACACACGGCGGTAAATGCATTCGTGAGCTCGCGCGGGGATGATAGGCGATACGTGCTCTCTCGCGAGGTGAAATCTTCCCCGACCAGTTTATCGAACTGCCTGGGAAAAGGAGGCTGGCAACCGGCGCGGCGCGGCGTCGTGGAACCTGCATCGCGCGCGCACGCACGACCGTAAACGCGTAAACGTGTGGGTACGTGCGTGCACGTGGTTATGGAATCGCGTGTACGCGCGCGGTACACGCTGCGCTAAGTTAAATACGATGTTCTTGATAGATCGCCTAGTCGTTCGCGTCCGGAGCAACGGACCCTGATCTCTCGACCATGCTCGATAAGAGCTCGGCTCTAGCGGTTGCGACACTGGCACCTGCGAAGGTGCCAATGATTACCGACATTGGCTTTTAAATATTAGCTGGTGAGAGGTGTGATGCAAGTGTATTAAATGGCAGCATAATCAGGACCAGTTTGGGACCAGTAAATAATTTCGGTGAGTTTAATTCTCGATATTATAGGTGCGGGAATATGTACCATATATTAATCACGTTGACGCAAATAGATAAGGAAACCCGTTTTCGCATACTTATTTGTCGCATTATGAACACCCCAGAATTATAATGGCGTCCCAGAGTAAAAGAATTTGCAAAGAAAAGTCGAGCACGACGAAGAGAGAGTCGGCGTATTAAAAAATAGGATTAAGAAAAGTAAATAGATATATATTTTATGATACGATTTTGTAATCATTGGGAAATTATTACATTCTATAGCAGTTAATAGAATGACTAATGTAGCGAGAGAGAGAATCAATATATTAGACTGTTATCGACGTTAGCAATACTTCGAGCATGACATGTCTGATAGTTTCATATTTTAAAACCGGTTTAATCAATGTTAATTAGTGCTGAATATGATTAAATTATTTTTTTATAAAAATAATTTAGAACTATGACCTATAAAAAGACAAAAAATTGCCCACCAGTTACCAATCGAGATCAACCGCAATAGTTATGTAAAATACCTGATTATTGCGAACTTGAAATTGACTAATATACGTTGATGCATAAATGCTAGTTAATTCTTCAGTTTTTGTTCTAAACTTACGGTTCAACAAACCAATTGATAAAATCATTACACATAAACTTGTAGTTTCTTATTTTCAATGAAACAAATTTTTCAAATTTTTAGAGTTAATTTAATATTTAATAATATTTGAAATTCTTAATCAATTTCGTGAGCAATTTGGTTAACTTTTAAACTATAGGATTAAGCGATATGTGTGCCGTAATTTATTTATTGAAAATATGATAATAAGATTTTAATTCTATAAACCTTTATGATAATCTTGCATTAGAATTAGCTATATATTTTGTTTCACAAATTAATCTTTATATAATAGTTTTGATATTGTATAACTTACAATCTCACAAAAACGATAAATTCTTTTAATGTTTCCTTTAAATGTAATAACAAAATAGTTTAAAATACATTAACTGCAACAAAAATAGAAAGTCGAAACTTTCTTAATAATTAGAAACAGAAAACTTCTAATTCTTATTATTAAAGAATATATTAGATGTATTATATATGATACATATATATATATATATATATATATAGTCTTATTTCACACACACACACACACATACACGTATTTAAAAAATTTTTAAATACATCTTATAAATTTCACAATCATAAGTGAAAGTACCTAAATATATCCAAAACACTCAAATGTAAAATACAATCCTCTTTCTGTTTTTATTGAATACTGAAATATAACAAAAATTTAAATTATATATTGTATCTAATTTTTTTATGAGATTATTGTGTAACTAAGGAACACTGTTTGGTTTTTCCAACAGACACATGTGTTTTCTTTTTATTTTTTAAAAATAATTTTTTTATATCTAGTCAATGCGACAGTCGAACATGTTAACAAGTCCAGTGATCGAATACAACGCGCCGTGCAAACTTCAAGCCCGGCTCGCTTTTGCGAGATCGCAACGCGACGAAAGCGCAAAAAGCGGAGAGTCCACGGAGTGATAAAAAAAGCGCAGTATCCCCGCGCATAATTGAAGCGCGACGCGACGCGCCGTGACGCGATATGATTTGATAAGTTGTGTCAACTGCTCGTTAGTTAATTGTCGGAGCCACTCGTTCAGTGAGCTCGCCGCCGCCTCTGTATGCAGATACAAAAGGAGCCACCTGAGAAGCAACCCTCTCTTTCTCTCCGCCGGTCACCCCGTGTGACAATGGCGATGGTGATGGTCGCTGGCCACCGTAACTGGCTCGCCCATGGTGATAGCCAGTGTCCAATGAATGCCCTTCATTTCCATACTTCACCCGGCGGTCAGCGAGAATGGCTAACCAGATTATTTAACCCTCGTTCGAGCTACCTCCTACGCTTCGCTTGCTCGCGTTTCGTTTCGTTTCGTCTCCGACAGCCTTAACTGCTCTCGTCGCACTCTATCCCTCATTTTGACTCTTCCCCGCCCTATCTCGATGTGTTAATCTCCGAAAAATTGAGGGCACTTCTTGTCTCGCGAAGAAATCCGTAATGTTCAAATGCTGGTCGTGAAACGCGGCGTGGCTAAACCGTTTCATTGAGGCATTATTTTATCGCCCGGGATAAATCGCAATGTTGCATATCACTGTCATTTATTAAATCAAAATAAAGATCGTACGAGTGAAATTCTTTTTAGATGACGCTTTTAATTGTTTTTAACGACGCAAGTGTTGGTTGGTAGATGATTTGACGTGCTTGGAAAAAATGTCGCAGTTGTAAATCTGCAACGCTTTTTCATTCGACGTAGCGTGATGCGTGGTTTAGGGACACCAGATGTAACAATCTGGCGATCTGCACTCGTTTTACCGCAGCCTTTCAACTGACCAAAAATAGAGAAATTATTCCGAAGGCAGAATTTCAACACATGTCCCCGTTACGTTGCAACTTTTTGCGTTGATAACGATGTAAAAGTGGAATTAGAATGCGCTCGAGTGCGTACTCGAACAGGACAAAGGCGGAAAGAGGGGGGACGGGTAAATGTGCAACACTGCACGGTTCATCGTTCGCATTACGCATTTTCTGCGTTCGGAATTGTGTTCGCCTGTACGCGTTTGGAACCGATTCCTGATTTATCACGCGGCCCATTATGCGCGTTGCTGCATCTGGTATCCTTGCGCCAATCGGCCGATTACATCGTGGAATTTCAGTACCGATCGTCCGACGGCCGTGCGCGCTCCCGCGAGATACATAGGATAGGACAGACTCGCGTTAATAGCACGGTTCTAAACCGCGAAATCGCTTCTCGGTTGTAATAAAGACCTAGGCGCACACGTCGCCGGTGTCTTCCGGGGCCTCTAGCTACGTCATGCACGAACGGCCCCGAAGAGAGTCTCCCCAGCATTTACGTCGCCGAGGTAACATCACGGGATTAACTGTTCCCTTACTGTACTACTCCGGCAAGCGCACCTTGTGTACAAGTGGTTCACATTCGTCGGCAGTTCTTCCTGACTCTAAACTACGTAGAAACGAAGATCCGATTAAATATCAAAGATAAAAATTATTACTGATAGTTACTATCAACAATTTAGAATCATTATCTCATAATGAGATTATCAATCATTTTTTGATGTTCAAAAACCTTTCCCAAAGTTACCACCGTAATTTCTTTCCATATTTTAGTGTTAAATTTAGTGCGAACTGTATTTAGAATATTTTGCTCAGCTGCAAAGACGGTCGTAATAATTCAGCTCGCGGAAAAGGAAGATTGCGACCCAGGGTATGCCACGGTATGCCCGCGATCGTAAACGGGATTCGAAACAAACGCGTGTTCGGCTTCCGCAACCCCCCTCGACAGTGGCTCGCCGGAGATCGGGGGCGAGGGTGTTGGAAGATAGAGGAAGGACGCCGAGGGGTGCTGGAAGCACGAGTTGGCAAGGGGTTATAACATAATTGTATTAGTCGAGACAGGGTCCATGGACCACCATCGCGGTGGGGACCACGCCGTAAAATTAATGCCTTCGGCTTATCAGTGGCCTGACACTTCAGCACCGAAAGTCCCGCGTTCCGGGCACAGTGGTGTAGAAACTCGCGGGCACGCAACAGCACAAAAGTCAACCGCGTATATGTCGCGGAACGTATCACAATTCACAACGTAATGACAAATTATCGTTATATGGACCGATACTAACAATAAATTACAAAATCAAAACGTTACTGATCAATCTCGCAAAATAATCCGCGCAATCCGGCAAAATCTATTTTTGTGATTGATCGTTGTCTTTTTATACTTGCATTTAATGATTAAAAATAACAATAATTAAATAACAATAACGATAATTAAAAATAACGATAATTAAGCGATAATAAAAAAAAAGATGAAGAAGAGAAAGCGGAAATAATGTTAATATTCTTCTCATTTATGGGAGTTATAGTCATAGCCAAAGAAATAAATTTAATTTAGCAGAAATTTCAAAATCATCGGATTATTATAGATAACTTATTGTAGTATTAAAAAAATTAATTTTCTTTCTCTCTCTCTTTCTTTCTCACTCCAAGAATTAACTTAGTAAATAATCTAAATAATTTAATAAATTCATATGAATTTTTTTACATTTAACCTGATATATTCCCCTTTGAGAAAATACACGTACTTAAAATTCTCGCCAAATATTAATTCGCGAGAGAAGAAGGGCGCAGCTCGCAAGTGGCATTCACATTTTCGGCAGCCTATTTCGCTCTTAATGAGAGCCCTATTAGGAAGTAAGAGTAGGTATGCGTGGGCTCTGTCGCGGATGTACTGTGCGATCGAGCCCGATGTAAATCAGATTAATTAAAGGTCGGCCTGTGCAGGCAGAAGGCCAATCTTTTTCGTTCGTACGCAGCGCAAGCTAGGGGGGACAGTGGGTAGAAGAAGCACGGAATTTATTTTGTTAGGGGAGAAACGACTTCTCTCTTTCTCTTCCGTTCCGAGGTCTTGTCGTCTTTCCCTTCGTCCTTCGGGAATTGCGGCATTCCCTGAGGATCAGCCACGAAGACTCAATGGACTCGCGTCACCGCGCCTCCACGCGCAATAATTCAGCGACACTCGTCTCTCGCAAATGCGGGCGTAACTTCGTTTACGCGATCGTAATGCGCGCGGTGAAAGCGTTTCTTCGCTCGTGATATCCCTTCTCGCTTACGTGCGTACTTAACTCCTAAACTTGGTATGTCCTAATTTCGATAACTCGTATGTTGTAATACCTTTGTAACACTCGTAATGCAGGCTTGTAAGTCTCGATTTATGGGCAAAGCATGTTGTTATTTCTCTAAAAATTCACGTAATTCAATGAAATGCCAGAGAAGATAAAAATTTGAATCGTTCATCATGTACTAATTTTCCCATATTTTTTATTACAAATTAATTTGTTGTGTTCTCTATTTTCATTTTTATTTTTTGTTACAATACAATTCAATCAATTTGCAAAAAGAAAACAATAACAAAGCATGTAAGGCATTCCTACCTGCATCACATATTTTCAGGAAAAAACTCGCTGATGTTATAGATATCAGTGTCGTATAGATGATCGATTTGTGGAAAGATATGTAAGATACTTTTAGAAAGGAAGAAATTCTTCTCCAACGGATTTCCAATAGGACTAATAATGGTTGGCAGTAAAAATGTATATAAATACATTATACATTAGATATTTAAAAAACGAGTTAAATACCAATTGTGTATTAAAAAATACAAAAAAATATAAATCCATAGTTTCTTTTCGCAAAATAATTAGATTGACAGTATAACAGTTTCAAAGTGAGCTATCCGTCATTAACAAATATGAATAAATGTTTTTCGGAAAAAATTTCACTGGATAAAACGCGAGATTAAAAAATCTTAGAAATCAATCAGAAATGAAAAACTAATTCTAATATGGATAATAACGTATCCGCGTTCGTCACGGAGGATGCCCGCAGGACGTCCTCGGCTGAGCACTCGGTATCGACTTTTAAACTCGGGTTCGAAGTATTTCATGAAGATCTATCGAGTGTGACGAATCTCGTTGGCAAACTCGATACCCACCGCCGCCGATGCGGTTGTTCCTGATTGAGAAGTCAGGGAAAGAAGGAGGCATGCGTGTATGCGCGTGTGCATGTGCGTGCCCACGCACGAGGGTGTGCGACGTATCGGGGCGTAGAGGAAAAAATTGGATCGGTCACGGACACGTGGTGCGACGTGGTCTCTCTCGTTTTCTCTCCTATCCGAAACGAAAAAGGAGCCGATCTGGGTGATGAGGAGACGAAGAAAGAGAGGTGAGGCGAGAGGAGGAAAGGGTCCACCTTCTAAATCTCCCTGCGGTTCCTCGGGTAGCCCCCGCGCGTTAGGGATGCTGAGTCATACACCCTCGACACAACGGCACCGCATAGCGGATACATGGCGTGTCACCCCGAATATTATTTGAGCCGCCTGACAGCGCAATCTGTGAATGCGCGATATTGTCTGACTCGCGGTGCGATGGCATGCGGTACCTACTACTCCACTAGAAACGTCACCAGAAGCTCCTGTCTTTGTGCGCGTGGACATGTAGGGTGTAAAGTTAACGTAAGAGGCGTCGTGTTCAAAAGCGAGTCCAGAAAAGAATCGTGAGTCCGAATCGAGAAGGGAAAGAGAGAGATAGAGAGGAGGGAAGAGAGAAGGCAATATTTAACGCATATTCTGGGACTAAGTCTTCTTGAAGAAGACTCGAGTCAATATATACAGAAGGTAAAAGTAATTATTTTATCTATTTCAATATTCTCACATTTTTCTGCAAAGATCGTATATAGTAATAAATAAAAGAAGCGAACATATTGTAGAGGAAGAGATCATAGAGATCGAAAGCTTTAACACTTTCATGTGACACGAAGAATGACTCTTTTCTTCGAATTGAATATAATGTGACCGATCGAAATAACAATTCGTGGCTAAGTCGATTGCATAATATTCGTAGAGACGAGTAATGGACTTTAAATTCTAAATGATGTCATAATAAACCATCGTTTTCAATCAGGACACAAAGAATAAGTGCCAATCAAGAATAATGATCGAGATTGGACAACTAGTAATATTTTTTAATTATTGATATAAAACAGAGCATTGTCATTAACATTAAAAATTGTTATAAATTTTATTCCCGCCTTTAATTCAAATAATGTCCAAATAATCGTTTAATAATTGTGTTATCATTTCATTTATTTACATTACTATTTGTACTATTAATTCATTGTTATAATATTATTACTAATATTTTTAATACCATTATTATTTTCCTCATTCCTTAGTTGTTCACGTCAGCTAAGTAGCAAAAAATCTAAAAACAATTTTCGCGATTTCATCGTGATGCAACGCAGATGCTCGCTAACGGCGGAGAGTTAATATCCATCGCGTGACAACTTAGCACTTTCATCCGATATTTATTACCACCTTCCGGGTACGAACAAGCGTTTAAGGATTAATCTACCTCGTGTCGCGAATCGTCGTGTGCGTCAAGCGTGTAGACGAAGATAAAAGAAGTTGCGCGCTGGCAGAAGAATGTTCCGAAGAAGAACGCATTCGGCGCGCGCGCCTACCATCGCGAAAGAAATTAGTGTGGATTTATGCGAGGAGGGGTCACGGAAGGGATAGGGATCGTCAAAAACCACGACCACGTTGGCGAGGCCAACGGCGTCGTCGAGTAAATAAGGACGTAAATCGGCGAGAGAGCCGTAAATTCCAGGCGCATTTGTTCCTAATTTAAAGAGTCCCCGGGCCGGGACCGACACCGTTTCTCGCCGGAGGGCGTAGAAGGGGGCAGGGAACCGCAACGGAGGGCGCTCTTCGGTTTTGCGGTGATTCTCTTTAGCGGGTGTCCGCTCCGGTAAAAAAGAATGAGGCAACGCGCGCGCGATTAATCTCCCGCTCGAGCACGCTCCAAAAGCTGCTCTCTCGACCTTGCGACTTACACGAGGATCTAAATTTGACCGTGCGCACTAATGAGCGTAGGCCGGCAATTCATTGACGAGGCGGAAAAAAGTATCGCACGTCGTAACGCGTTTGCTATAGCGATTGCACTTGCTGAGAGCGTTTAACTGCGTTAGCGAGATCACACACTTGACTTTAATACTCTTCCGTGCTCCATTCGTAGTTCGAATTACAGAGTGCGATATGCAAGAATGACGCAAGCCTACACTTTTTAAGCTTCGTTTGAATTACACAGTCGTATCAAACTGAAATACCTTGTAAAAATCATAGACTTATCGCATTCTTGTAGAAATAATCTTATTTTACTTTGATAGTGTGAATGTTACTATAGCGAAAAAACTACAATACATTTAATTAAAATTTTTAGAATACAAATTCTTCATGGCTAATTTTTATAAGTTAGCTTGTATACATATATCTTCTTTTGCATATTTTCGTAAATGCAAACGGAATAATTTAGGAATAGAAATAGACCAGACATGCGAGATTTTAATTATACATCGTAAATATACCGTAGATTTTAATTAAATGGTATAACATATATGAGCTATTTTTACTAGGCTTATAATAAATGGAGCGCTATTTAATATAGCATTTATTTATACATTGTGAAGTATATATAAGGGTTAAAGTAACGCGGAATCAATTTAAAATACAATACATTCAATTCAAATTTTTAGAGTACAAATTCTTCGTGGGTAATTCTGACGTCGTGTATCAGCGTCATATGTCGATATTCTCGAAATAGGTACCGCACAATCCTGGTAGGTGACACGTAGTAAGGGATTCCAATGCGTCCGCTATTTTTACGGCGTGACGACGCGATAGCGGGCGCGTCACAACGAGAAAGAAGAAGTTAGTCCCGCACGCGGACAGACCGTTACGGGACGTGCGCGGTCTCCTCCCGCATATTTAGCGCCCACCCCATGTCAAAAACGAGGCCATAAAACACGCTTGCGCGTAAATAAAACGCGGTCGCTTCGCCGTCTGCTCGGCGAAACTAGGCAATAGGCAGCTACGGAGAAACGACTCGTATCCTCTTTGACACCCCCTGCTCCTTTCCCCATACTCCGTTCACCCTCATCCTGGCTGCGTGCAAGAAATATGAGACTGCGTCCGAGAATTCTCCACGTCAGCGTCACATTTCTTCAGAGAGGCTTTTCCCCTCTTGAATTATATAAATTATATATAAAAACTATGTAATTTTAATAAATTAATTCAATTTAATATAATTTAACGTTTATTTCTACTGCCTTACATTTTATATTTAATTTTTAATTTATACATGTTTTTTTTTATTTCTTCGCTTAAAAAAAATGGTAGAAAAAGGACTCAATTAAGCCCGTATCTATGTATATCGCATTCCTGTTGAGAGACTCAAAGTTGAAATCAATTTTGAGTTGTAATACAATTCAATAAATTGAATTCTTGAGAATCAATTTGATATTTGAAGTCGTTTTTGTAGTCACGATTCTAGTTACCTAAATCTTTTATAGGATCTATATTTATATATAATCATTATTTAAATCTTCAATCTGGACAACTCTTAACATAACATGTTCTTGAGACGAGACTCGAATAATTATTGTACACACGGACATGATATTCTTCCGTATAATTTGATCGTTTTATATAATGAGTTTTTACGTTTATAAAATTCAGTGCGATCCTCCATAACCGCCTGTTTTTTAGCTCAGATCAACCCCCAGCGAGAAGGGGTTCTTTGTTTCCATCGTTCGCGATATCGCGCTCGAACGGATCCGCGACGCGTTACTCGCGGATGTGCATGCGGGAGGGTTAAGCGACGACGCGTGGACGCAGTTTTGTTTCAGCCGGGATGGTCCGAAACGCGTGTAGAGAGGGGTTAGATTGGCAAAAGGACCACGGAAAACCCAGCCGGGGTTGGCCACCGCGGCGCTATCCGACGACGTCGATAAGGCGCCTGCATTGTCCGGCGGTCACGTGTTCCAACCGTGCCCTAACTTTGCCACCCCTCGCGGGACACCAGGCCACCCCGCTTCGCTGTTTATATTAAACTCCGGGGTTAATACCGTGGCTTACTCTAATGCCGGGGCAACCCTTTGCCCTGCGATACGCCGATAAGGAATATGCATGCGGACACGGGAGGATCCGCTCTCTCTTGCTGATGGCACTCTGAATACGCTGTTTACAACGTGAGCAACAACGATATGGAGATTCTTCGCATAAAAAAATTATCGTGCATCAAAAAATCAGCTGGAAAGTGCTTTACATGGGTGATAGGATTGTAGGGGCATATTGCAGCTGTTTTACGACGACGTATTTCTACGCTGAAAAAAAATTCTTGGTAAACTTGTGAGATGCATTTAGTAATACTTAAGTATTTCATTATTATTACCGAATATAATAATAATAACAAAACATTTTGTAATAATTATAAACATTTTAAAAGAGCAAATTTTGTTTAGTTGAGCCAACTAAATTATGTAATACTTATTATACGTTTAGTTGAAACTATTTCACCAAGGTGCTTGGTAACATTAACCAAGCCTGGATTTCTATAACCAAGCCTTTCTTTCAGTGTAAAAAAAAGTTTTTAGCAGAAATTAAATTTCTCAACGCGCCTGATATGATTATAAAAGCCTGTAGATGCTCAAAGGCGATAAAACTGTGTAGAGGCATGCAGATAATATGTATGAAAACATTTCAAAAGGAAAAGAATTTTTAATTTAAAAGTCTGTTGACAGTTAGTCGAATTATAAAAGTTAACAGATGCCACATATTTTGATCAGAATATTTATAAGGTGCGGAAATTCGAAATGTATGATACACGTGGTACATATCAGATATAAAAAAAATAATACTCATGAGATAAAACACATCTTTTTTGCATTTCAAGAAAATTGAATATTATTTGGAAATGAATCTGTTTTACGAGACTTTAATTTTTATTATACGCTTTGTATATTGATTTCTTTAGGTCTAGAGCAGTTGCAAGAAGGCGATACGCTTCTTTCGTTGGGATAATGATCCGATTTAATATGACTTCTACGAATCATTATCCTACAACCATAATGAGCCTTGGAATTTTCCGCGCGTCATTAATGTGTCGCGATCTAGCCGATAATTTATAGTGCTATAATGTGTTACGCTCTATTTCATTTAGTCATCAGTTAATTGGGTATCCTCTTTAAGATAGATTATATAATTTCAAGTTGTCAGTGTATCTACATAGTATGGAAATTCTGCGATATGCATATATTAAAAAATGTACAAATATTTCTAATGTGATATACTTGAAGTATAATAATCTTATTAGCAAATATTTTAAATGTAATATATTTAGAGTATAATCCCATTAATATGTATCAGTTTAGTATTTCAGTGATAAATAATACTATCTTTTTTGTTGCTCTCTTTTGCATAAGAGAGAATCAAAATAATTATATACAAAGGATATATTACATAAAACATAGCATTACATAAAACATTAATTTTACATAAAACATTAATAATCCGGCTATTTAAGTATACGACGCACGTGGACGAACTGTCATCTCGGTTTTTGAAGTTATTTAATGAGCAAAAACACAGATATAAAATACTGAATGCACAATAACTGATCCTTATTGATTGATTTAACAAATAATGCTGTGTATTAAAATGCTAATTGAAAAACAAGGTAAAGCATGTACTTGAATCTAAATTAGACAAAAGAAGTAAAACTATAACGGCGTCGTTGTAACTCTTTCAACTTGAAGAAAAACCCAACAATTTAATCTCTCGCAGTCGTTGACGGGTTAATCGATCACAAGCCACGACACCGGGGATGTTCCCCAATTTGCGTCCGAGTCTCCGTCGCGGGATCACGACATCGCACGAGCGAGCGCGAGCGTGATTCAAGCATCGTCGGATGGCGCGATGCGCGGATGAAGAGGGCAGATAATAAAATGAAAATGGGTAACGCTTAAAGTCAAGAGTTCGGGGGCGGCGAGAATCCCCGACCCAGCGGCGCGCGGTGTAACAATGCGAGATAGAGGGCCCACCACCGGTCGACGTGGGGTAGGAGGAAGGGTCGCGGACTCGGGTTCACAGATAACACATCCCTCCGCGCCTCCTCCGCATCCCGCTGCGACCGCCGTCCGTCTCACTACCCCTTCTGTATCGCCCTCTCTTGCTCTTTCTCGCTCTCTCTCGGTGTGTACATGAGTGTGTATGTGCGTACGTGTGGGTGCAACGCGGGAGTCGTCACCCTCTCGAAACACAGCCGGGTAGTTTGCGGCGCACAGTGGCGTCGGCATTTGCATTGTTTTTCTCCGTGCCGCGAACGAAAGCGCGAGAGCCGCGAGAAAACGCGAAGGATGGCGCTTACGAGTGTCGGTCGTGGAGCTTGCGACTTCGTGAGCGCTTTTTCTTCTGTTTTTCTTTTTTTTTTCAAGAGCGCGAGAGCCACGCCGCTTTGCTCGTGTTAATCGAGCTTTGCGTCGGCTTCTCCAAGACTGAAGTGCTTCTACCCAGGTAGCAAGCTGACGTTATTTGTCGTCATTTTGACGACATTAGACGTCATTTTGACGTCAAAATGACGACAAATAACGTCAGCTTGCTACCTGGGTAATAGTTCAGAGATATTTAGGAACAATTCTATTTCGCGATATCTCTATAAGGCGAGTTATATTTTGTAAAACTTTATATTTTAGCGAATACTTTTTTAAATTAATATTAATTTATCTATATATTGACAATTTTTGATATATACACGATGTATATCTTTTCATTACTAAAGTTGTCCTATAAAATAATAATATTGTACGTTCAAAACTTGTAAATCGCTGAAATATTGTAAAAAATAAATTTAATTCAATTGTTACATTATTAAAATCAATTTAAAGAGAATTTCTCTTGATATTTAAAGTTATTTTTATCACATCCCTTCACATATAGAAATAATCTGTATTATATAATTAAGTAACCTTTTTTATTTTTGTTTATAGATTTGAATATATAGATAACAATTAATTGTTTAAATATTATACAAACACTTAAATTATCGTTAGAAAGACGTAAATCCCTTACTGATTTGTTCCTGTGTTAATCACAACCCTCCACGCTAACGATATCAAGAGAGGAGAATTCGCCGAGGGTCGCAAAAAACAGTACAACAAGAAATTTCACAATACACATACATCCAATAATGCAAAATGTCATCGATATTTTCATCGTTTCCGCCGACTTCGTCGCATCTTCGTGATCCATTACTGTATCGCGGAAACTGGAAATCATGATTTGACTTGATTGACGAACGTCTGGTAAGCTTGGGCTTCGCTCGCTTAGATTCGTTTCGTGATAGACGCTGATTAGTCGGTGACGTGGTTTAACCATCGAAGCGATTTCTATCCCGTATCCTGCATTCCGTACCCCATTCCCCTCTTCGCTTCTCGTATCCAATATGAACGGGCGCTCTTTCCCGATCGCGCTCGACATTTCGAGAGCACGATTGTTTCGTCACGTCGATAAATTATCCGAGGTTAACAGGTGAGTACGAACGGACAGACGGCGATAATAACGACAATGATAAACGCGTCAATAATACGCCGACCTATTCGGGAACGCGGTTACGAACGATATTGATGATGGACCGGTGTAACCGAACTGCAACGAATTGCAGCGTGGCGTAGTGCTCGATTGTGAATTCGGGGCGCGAAGTGCACATCCCGTTCGCGGATCGCCTTCCGGGATTAATTGGTACGTTTCAATTAAAAGAGAATTTTGGATCTTCTATACTGAGAAAAAAAGCTGTTGCTTCAATTAAAGTGGTATCACGGGGTGCCAAAAACATAAGTAGTTCATTCAATTGTATTATTAATAGACCCAATATTTGGATTATTAAAACAATGATTGAATTATTGGTTTAAAAATGCAGACATTGGGTCTAATAATAATACAATTGAATGAACTACTTATGTTTTTGGCACCCCGTGATACCTGTCTCTTATACACATCTAGATGTGTATAAGAGACAGCTTTAATTGAAGCAACAGCTTTTTTTCTCAGTGTATAATCTATTCATATTTTTAAAAACCATTGAAATGCGTGCAAGTGTAGAATATGTTCCGTCTTAGCGTGAATTTTAGTAATAGCTACTATAAGTTAGTTTTTAGTAATAAAACTTACATTTTCATATATAATTAATTATAAATATACAGATATACAATTTTTAAATAGTAAATAAATAATAGTTATAAATGATCGTAAGATTAATCGAAAGCTGTGGGTAAAATTATTAAAACAATATGAAATGCAGAATTCTAAAAAGGTCTCGAATCTGTTTTCAACTCTTATAACTTTACAGCAACTAAAGATTAGAATAATTTCTACATATCTTCCGGTTTCTGACGAGAAAATATATGCAATAAGCTCGAAACGTTTGTCGGTCGACCGAAGAATGCGGCAGAGGATCGCGAGGGAAGAGGAGTGCGGCGAACCGAGATATTTGCGTGATGAAATTAAGGTGTAATTACTATTGACAGTCCTTGTCAGTGGCGGCTGACAGGTGTGGGTGTGTACCAATCGTTACGTCAGTCTCGTATCTAGGCTCGAATAGAGGGTGCCCTGTCCGAATGTACCGAGTCATCGACGGCGGTAGGAAACGGAGAAAAAAGAAGAGTGATCGTGCGGCCTCGCGCAGTGCCTACATTAATGATGTGGCAATATTTTATTAAACATACCGGCACGCGGTACTCGAGAGCCTCACGGCTACAGCGGTTCACATTCATCTCGCTCGATTTCTCAATGCTCCTTGAAGTCACCTATTTCCCTTTTTTCTCTACCGATTTATTTAAATTTTACACATTTATTTAGAACACATTTCACTAGCGTATATTTATTCAGAGCATTAGAGAGCAGTAATTTGACAATGATGTCTTGCAGCATCTCAGACATTATTTGCGACCATAAATCATAAGCAGTAAAATAACTTGTTAGTCCTAAAGCATTTGTTAATCTTAAAGATTTCAAAATTATTTTATAACGAGAAATATGAGGGATATAGATAGCGCTCATAAAAAAATCGAAACTCTTGGTTCTTTCTTTTTAACATGATTTTTATATCAAATTTGATATCAATCGAGAAATTACTGATAACAAATTCAGTGAATATAATTTACACGAATCCCAAGACTAGAGAATCTAAGGTATTTTCGTAAGAATCTTACATTCCCATTTAAATATCAATACTCAAGTATCCGCTCATTAACAATTATCTCTCCATCCAATTGTCCAACCCGCTCATTAGCATCGACGAGATGTATGTATAATACATTCAACGTCGTCAAACACGCGCGGTAAAAAGTCAGCGCGTAGGTAGCCGGAAGTGGTCGGGGTGCCGCAGAGATGCCGCGAGATCTGCGCCTCTCTTTCTCTCCCTTTCTCTCTCTCTCTCTCTCTCTCTCTCGTGGGGGCCAATGTCGGCTGTCCCTCGTTGGGCCTACGTTCTTAATTAGATCGTTAAATACCGGTGGCATCCGCGCGCGCAGAAACGCAACGGCGCGGCGTACCAGCAACACGCCCGTCCGCTCGTCAGGCTCGCTCGCGCGATGGTTGCTGGCTGTTGGGCAAGGCGAGGTAGAGGGAATTGCATTGCATGCCACATAATCGTGGGAGTGTTTCCCATCAAGATACACGTAGGTACCGCACACTCGCTCGCGCGGGGCTCCGGTAATACCCTCTCTCGCATAAATATATCCGCGCCGCGCGCATTTACATGCCCGCCTCTACGGGGTGGCTCGGCGCGGCGCACGCCGAGATAATGCGGCCGATCTTATCCAAGGTAGCGGAGCTCGGGTCTCGGAGCAAATCGGACCGTCCTAATCTCGAGCGAGGAGCGGGACGGCTGATAACGATTCGTGCGCGTGTCTCGCGTTTTTCTTCACGAGACTTTTCGCGAGTCAAGGGCGCCGGGAGACGAGGGAGACGATGAAGCTTGCGCCTCGAATCTTCATCTGGTAAGCAGCAGAGAAGAATATATAATTTCATCTAGAACTAGCTGTCACAATTAATTAAACTTATATATCGTGTACAGGGGAACTCTCTACGGAGAAACGAATTAGCTTCTGAGCCGGAAAATCATCAGCGTCGGCCTCTCTTCACGCCCGATTTCGCAACGCGACGCGAAACAGCCGTCTCGAAATTGATCGCGAGATTCCCGGGAAACATTACTGACCGCGGGATAAATGGCAGCGCCGGTTGTTCTTGCAATTAAAGGTCTAGCTAAGAGAGAGCTATCGTGGCGCGGGCGAGATCCTTTTCCCGTATAATTACGGCCGATGTATCGACGTCGGGGACGTAATGATCTCGGGCGACGATTATTCAAGCGGCGGCGCGCTCGAACGTTTTGGACCACCGGGTATGCAATATCTCGTGCATACACAACACCGGAGAAAGCTGAGAGGCGGTCGATCTTAGCGAGCTAAACGTACTTTATGCACCGTGCCCTCGTTCCGCCGTTTTATCCGAACAATTAGACACGTGGTCCGACGGCCACGGGGTGTACGAAAAAAAGTCGCAACCCTCCATCTCGCGGGCGTAGAGGAATTCCCCGCTGTAAGAGAAAGAGAGAGAAAGGAAGCGGAAAGAAATTTATCCGCGCTCGCGCCGCCGGACACGCTAATTTCACGTCAATTACACGCGACACGTAACGTACCGTATTCGCACGGAGTCTTCACGAAGCAACGCTAAACACATGAATTAAAATACGACAGATATCGGAATACGAAAGGCACGGTTTTGTTTCAGCTACTATTGTCGTAATTAGATTTGACTGACGTAACTTAACGAAGATTGATTCGATCTCGATAAATAAATACCTGAATTGACATTAAAAAGCTGGAAGGCACTTTCTCATTCTCTCTCTTTGCTTGTCTTTTTAATAAATAGAAAGTAATTATAAATAGTCATGAAATCACGAATATAATTGTACGAATAATAAAATAAATAAAAATAGTACGTTAATGAAGAATCTGCTGCGGAATTATATTCGATTTTATTGTAATTGTTGAAGATTTAAATCACTCGGTTCTCGTAATACAAGTTCTTGTGCGCAACAAAAACATTTCGATTATTAGACAGCGGGAAGTTGCGAGATGATTTAAACGGCTTGACTCAAGATGTTATGACGTACGTTTTCTGGTAACAGCAATTTGCATATGAGACCGGTTAAGCTAATCGTTATCGCGATACTAGGTGTTTCTCACGATCGTGTTAACTATCAAACGCTAATTATCAAACGCTCCTATTTATGTGGAGTAAAAATTTGAGCAGCGCCGCGGCTGTTAATTATCTCGTAATGTAATCTTAAAGCGGCATACCAGCCTCCGTGCAATTAATAATGCATTTCGCATTCGTTACTTCTGCATTTCGCTATAGTGACACACCTCGATTAGCGTAATAACGTGCCACGGTACGTGCGAACATTCATTCTGCTTTTCATTTCAAACGAATTCATTCACGACCGCGGATTACAAACCGTTTCCACGCTTTTGCCTTCCATTATGTTAAATTGGACGAGATGATGTGTCCTGGCCCATTCACTTTTTAACCTTCACAATAGTGGTCCTTTAACCCCTTAACTGTAATAAGTAAGCTTATCTCGAATCGCTTGTTGGCATTATCAACACGTGGAGACATATTACGACATATTACCGGAAATTTATTAACGTGTGTATTATTAAAATTAAAATATTTAAAATCTATATTTCTAAAGAAATATAGATCCGTAAAATATTCTTTCTTTTGGATAAAAAATTATCAAAAATTGCTTTCCGTAAATTAAATTTTCACTATTATAAATAATTAATAAAATCTGAATATTAATTCATTTCTAATTGATTTTTATTTTTACAAAACTTTTTTTATTTAAGATTTAATAAATAGGGGAACTCCAATCAAAGCTTTGCATTCATATTCTATATTTTTTGTATCTTTTTTAACTTGAATCTCAGGTTACTCAAAGAAAACTTCTCTGATCTATTCATCACATACACACGAGCATCCTATATGCCCATAAAAATATAATTACGTTTAAAAAAGATTGCACATAAGCTAAGCTAAGCGTTAAACGTTAGGTCGTAAGGGAGAAGAAGGAAGAAAGGCTCACCCATATAGCAAGGATACGCGAAGAAGAAAAGGACTAGAGGTCCGGCGATTGCGTCCGGGCGCAGAAAGAGTAGAAAAAGTCGAGCGGGGCAAAAAGGAGGAGGTGGAGATGGTTCCCCGAGAATGGGGACATTAGCATAAGCTAAGCCGAGCTAAGCGTGCCCATATAGCACGGAAATAAATAGCCCCCCGTCTCGTATCTACGGCGAGATGCTTTAGCATGGGCCATCGTCGTGGTCGCCGCCGCCGCCGCCGCAGCCGCCGTCGTTCTCCTCATCGTCGACCCCCCCTGACTGAAACCTACCGCCCGGTCGCGAGTCGTGTGCGTGCGAACGTGCGTGCACGTATCCGACAAGAGAACACACCGGCGGGAGAGGATCGCCCGGTCCGAAATCCTCTCGGTATACGTGATGCGTATACGATGGTGGTGGTTTCTCCTGGAGAAAGGAGCAGATGGGCCGGGAGATAGCTCGCGCGAGCGCTCGTTCGGACAGGATGCGGTTGTCATCGGATGCGGCGAAAGAGGGAGAGAGATAGAGGGAAAGGGAGGAGATAGATACGGGGACTAGAGATTGGCTTCGGGGAGCGAGAACGCATTGCGGCGGGAGACGGACAGAGGGAAGCAGAGAAACGTATTGTCTCAACGGCTCGATGACGATCGCGACACAACGAAGGTACGTACGTACGTACGTACCTACGTACGTCCGCGTCGTCGCCGCCGCCGCGGCGTTACACATTGTTACGTCAGTGAATTGTCGTCATCCCGTCGCCGTCGTCTCCTGGTCCCGACGGGGATCGCGCTGCTGGATGACAGTCGCAGGCGTACCGGCAGCGATAATATCTCCGCCACGTCGATTAGACGGAGCCCGCGGTCAGCGAGTAACGGACGACGTCGAGAGAGCGTACATCTTCTCTGAAGAGACATAGAGAGCCAGAGCGAGAGAGAGAGAGGGAGAAATAGAGAGAACCATTCCGCTTATGCTCGGAGAGTTCTTCCGGCGCACGCTCTCCTGCCACCCGGTACGTGTTACAGGAACCATGAGGCTTCGCGATCGGGGGAAGAGAAAGAGCATTGTCCCTCTCGGTGCGTTGCTAGCCTCTCTAGGCTCGTCGAGAATCGCGGCTACGTGACAACGAGCGTCTTCGAGATAGCATCGTCATGACGATTATAGGCGGGACAGGCAGGCAGGCAGGCAGGCAGGCGCGGGTAATACGGACGACGACCGAAGTATCGTTGTACGTAGGGAATACGTCGTGAAGACCCTCGGCTCGTGCTAGACGCAAAAACGTGAAGCCTGATGGTTTTCTAATTCTCCCGACGTGTTTTTCAAAGGGAATTCATGACGAATCTGTCATCGCGCGCTAGTGATGTCTAGATAATATTTCAATGGATAGTATTTATATGCCGTGAAGTACATAAGTCTTCTTTTTCGATAAAAAGAACTATATCTTGAAAAAGTTTGAAAAAACTTTCAGTGAATAGCGTGATTTTTAGTGAATGCGAAATTAAGACTTTTTGACAGAACTCGCAGATCTATACATTTAGAAATACATATTTTAAATCATGGTGAATTACAATTTATCACCGTATACTTTCATCGTCAAAATAGAGAGAGAGAATATTTAAGTATACTCTAACTTAAATTAAACCGAGTACAGAGCGATCGAATAATAATTTCAGACTCACCGGTGGTGAAGAGGACGATGGCCTTGAGGCAGCTGTACTCCGCGGAGTCGACGTGGAGCGCTTTGAGTTTTTCCACTTGCTCCTGGAAGATCCTGATGTGATCCATGAAGGCGACCACGCGATCCGCCGCCATCGGCGAGGCGTGAAGGCCCGCCGCCGCTAGAAGCGGCGCGACATGGAGGGGCATCGAGCACTGGCTCGCGTTCAGGACGAACAGCTCGCTCCACACTAGCCTGAGCAGAGCCACCTGGTCCGTCACCTGAAGATCCGGGAAGAACGGGATGTTCCGGGCCCACTCGACCGCCGAGAAGAGCAGCCGCGCCGCGAGCTCGCAGATATTGTCGATGCCCATGATGTTGTTGGGCTGCATGCACTGGCCGTATCTCGAGGTCGGATAGGGCTCCGCCCTCAGCAGCAGGCTTATGTACGACGAGAGGTAAGAGTGTCCGTTTAGGCTGGCACACGCGACCGCGTCCCCGTTCGTCAGGGCGAACTGGCCCGGCAGACCCGGCAGCGAGGGTTGCGACGGCGGCACTCGCCCCCTCTGCACAGCTGAAAAACAGAAACGAAGGTTGCTTGATAATGTGAAGACTCGCCTTTACCTAAGATGCTGATCTCGCTTTCACGTTACACGGTATACGATCTCTCTGTCGTCTTGGCCCGAGATCTGCGCAAGAGACGGATCAAGACGGTGGAATTGGCTGAAACAATCGAGCTTGCGGAATTGGAACATCTTGAAGTATTACATGTGAAAAGTTAGAAAAATGACAAATGAAAAACGTAAAATGTATCAACTATGCAATTAAATTTTTTACTTCTTTTTAAAAGCGAAATGTAAATTTTCATAAACTATTTGCAATTGTACATCTCGCTTTAACGCCAACGCGCTTTGAATCGTCCTAGTTTTACATATGACCTTCATCCATCTCTTTCTTAAACTGTTTCGAGATTTCTAGGAAAATTTCAACGTATGCGGGGAGTTTGATAAGCCTGTTGCGCAATGAGATTTATCTATGCAGTCACGCGTCATCGAGTGCGCGACTCCGGCATAAAAGAGAAACGGGCTCTTTCACTTTTCGGTACGCAATCCCTGGTTGAAATATTATCTATCTAAACCATGCCTAGCTCATTTTCGAAGATATATATCCATTCACCATAAATACGTATCAATTGTTATATCGATGCCTTCTACGATTAACATCAACGCGAGATAAGAATCAGACGCGCGCGATTTAGCAACGAATATACATATTATGGACCTCGATCACGTGTAGAAGATCAACAGCGGTCGGAACGAATATCCTTGAATATCCTGAGCACCAAGGGCAATTTTGCTTATTTGTTCGATCGGCTCGATCAAAAATCTGACGAACGGGTTGCGCCATGCGTGTCTATAACGCGAATTTCTACGTCGCCCAGGGCGATCATCCTCATCAGACGGGCGTGACGTAACGTGTAGAGGTCCTCTCCTCGGACTTCGCTCGTGCCAACCACCGCGTGGCTAACGGTCCGTTTCGCCGAGAGACCGCTCGAGGAATTCGTGCCTCGCAGCAGAGGTTTAGCCGCGGATATACATAACGCGCTCATTTACCCGCGTACACTACTTCGCTACGTACGCTAGCCACTTCCAAGAAGTCACCGGCGCGAACGGCCACGAGGAGAGGTACGACACCTGTACCGGAACCCGGATGAGTCTCTCGCGGCGATACTCTCGAGTGCCTGCAAATATTGTGCAAAGGCAAATACACGCCGCGGTACGTGCCATAACGCGGCACGTTCAAGTACACGCAAATACGATCGTCCGAGAGACGCCGCCGGTGTCGGTGATTCGATCGCAGCCGTACAAATTTCGCCGAAAGCTGTGCGCGCGGTCGTGCCGGTTCATCGACCGGCCATTATTATCGTCATCATCATCATCATTATCCTCATCATCATCATCGTATCATTGAGGTTAATGCCCGCTGCAATTCTAGACATACTATTTCGACGGTTTAGTTATCCCTTTTTTGCCGAGACACGTGCGTTATTGAGAGAATTTATAATTTCGCTGCATTATGCATTATGTTCTTTCCGCGAGACAGAAGTATTCGATATTGCAGTCTGGAGTAATCATTGTTACAATCAGCATGCACGTCTAATGAAAACGTTACATGTCTTCTTATAACGATGTCTTCACTTAAAATGGTTATGATATATGTTATATTTTATTCAATTAATATATTATGTCG
>NJRQ01001216.1:26844-37351 GCA_003063805.1 Aphaenogaster ashmeadi
GTGGCATCCACGAAGCGACGAATTCTCATTCCGGGTGCAGCCGAGCGAATGCACCGAGGTGACGAGGCGCTCCGTATTATCGGCGATGACGCGCCTGTTCAACCCGTTGGGGTGGCTAGCCCCCGTCATCGTTCGAGCAAAAATCCTCCTGCAGACCACCTGGATTCAGCATCTAGAATGGGACGAGCCTCTACGCCCGAAGGACGAGCAGGCGTGGCGCCAGTATGTGGAGGAGTTGCCGTACTTAGGAGACCTCCGCGTGCCCCGGTGGCTCCACACCGGCCAGCCGGGCAGCCACGCGGAAATCCACGGCTTTGCAGACGCTTCGGAGCGAGCGTATGCCGCGGTAGCCTACCTGCGGACGACCAGCGAAGAAGGAGTCCACCAAGTCGCACTGCTACAGGCGAGAACAAAGGTAGCGCCTGTTCAGCCTGTCTCGCTGCCGCGCCTTGAGTTGTGCGCGGCGGCACTCCTGGCCAGAATGGTTAGTCAACTGCAAGCCATACTGGGCCTCACAAGCACACGGGCGAGCATGTGGTCCTACTCAACGGTGGCGTTGGCATAGATCCGGGGACACCCCTCCAGGTGGACAACCTACGTGGCGAATCGGGTCGCCGACATCCACAGGACGCTGCCTGAGGCCAGATGGAGCCACGTTTCCGGCCTGACGACCCCAGCCGATTGCGCATCCAGAGGGCTGTCCCCAAGAGAACTGCTGGCCCATCCACTCTGGTGGCGGGGACTCTCCTGGCTTACCGAGGACGACCCAGAGCCAATGGCTGCTCAGCCGATGTTGGAGGATGACGAGATCCCGGAGCGGCGCGTACGAGTACACGCCGCCACCGAACCGCCGATGGAGGATGAATTTCTGCTCAAGTTCTCGGCATTACACCTACTACTCCGCGTCACGACGTGGTGTCGTCGGTGGCTCAGAGTGCTCCGCGCTCGGTGCCGGCCGTATGTTTCAGAGCCATCATTGACACCCGCGGAGCTGGAGGAGGCGCGAACTGCTTGGGTCCGCTCGGTGCAAGCCTCCTGGTACGGAGCTGAGCTGAAGGCCGTTTCCCGGGGAGCTCCGATTCCACGGCGCAGCCCCATCGCCTGACTAAGTCCACTGCTGGACGACCAGGGCGTGATGCGCGTGGGCGGGCGGCTCAAGCATTCCATTCTGAGCCACGACGAGGGACATCCCGTCATCCTGCCTCGAGCCTCTTGCTTTACAGCGCTCATAATCGAGGCATGCCATCGCCAGACACTTCATGGAGGAGTGCAACTCACCCTGGGCCGACTGAGACAACGGTATTGGCCGCTCCAGGCGCTAACTGACGATCCCAAGAACTTGGAGGCCCTCACTTTCTCATTGGGGTTCCTCTGAACGCCATCCCGGAGCCGTCCCTGAAAGAAGAGCCGATTACTCGCCTGTCTCGGTGGCAACTATTGCAGAGGATGCGTGACCATTATTGGTACCGATGGTCAAAGGAGTACCTGCAGACGCTAAACGCAAAGGGTAAATGGTGGACCAAAACCACGAATCCTCAGGTCGGCGACCTGTGTCTCCTGCGCACGGAGACGTCACCGCCAAGTAAGTGGCCATTGGCTAGGATTTCAGAGATCCACCCAGGAGACGACGGGCAGGTGCGGGTGGTTACCGTGCGCACTGCCACCTCCTCCCTCACTCGTCCCGTGGTGAAGCTTGTCCCCCTGCCGAGGGCCAACGCCAGAGAGGAATAGGCGCACCACGCACAGAGCATGGGAAAGCGTACACCACTCTCAACGCGCACTCGCCTATTCCGCGCACAAATCCAGGCACCGCACTCACCACTGACCATCACTTTTATCCGCTTAACGGCCGTCCTCTCAGGGCGAGTCGATGCGGCTATGCGCCACCGTACGCAACCACTCCCGACACCGCCATAAAACCACGCACTGCGGCTCCAAGTTGCGCTGGAGAGAATAACACAACGAACAATTATACTCTGCATTTCCGCCTTACTCCAGCGCAGCTTGGATACTACGTGTTGTAAACAACTCGCGGCGCGCCGCGCAACTCGGTGTCGCGAACTAATAACCGCGACACGTGATCACCAACCGTGCCGCCCGCAGCGCCGATTTCGTCAGCGCATCTGACGAGGCGGGCGGCATGTTCGAAACCGCGATAATTATGCACACTAATTATATTATAATCTTTCCGATTCAATTGTCGAAGTTTGAGAAGAAATCTAACGTGAGCAACGGTTCCTCATTGCCTTTGTCCCGTGATGACGTCACGGGACAAATAAATATAAGAGACAGAGGCAATGACGAACCGTTGTCTATTAACATTAAGAAAAACCAATAATTATTAGGGTCTGTCGACCGCTATTCGACACTAAAATCGACAAAGCGACGGCGTGGGGCTCAGAATCTTCCAGAAAACAGATGCTTTAAAAGAGCGGAGCCCCGCGCCGACGGCCAGTCGCTCGCATTTCTGCTTGTCGCACTTCACGTTTGCTCGTAGTTAAAGCTTAACGTATTCGCTCCGAACAATAAAAGCGGGATCTCCGGGATCGTCGCGCAACGAGGACATCTTCCTCGTGCACCGAAATCTCCGCGCGTGCACCACACACCGAAGGCACTTTCTTCGCCAATCGCGCACGTCGCACTCTCATCTCCGGGGACCTCTTCCTCGGAGTCCGCGTTCCGCGTGAACTCTATTCCGGCGCCGGAAACAAATAGTATAAAATAGTGTAAAATAGTTTGTGACAGTATTTTGATTTTTGTTTTATTGTATATTAAAGACAATTACATAGCACACATAAACTTGATCAATTCGACCTTGCAAATTCCTACCAGCGCTCCCCGCGTTCCTCAACAATGCTCTTCGGATTCATTTTTCTATAAAGCATCCTACTTGTACACATTTCAAATGCGTTATAGAAGCATGCGGTCGTTTATTTAATATGTGGAATTCATTTAGGAAACATTTGCGGAATAAGCATAATGTGCCTAATCGCTTCAGCGAGTGTAATAGTGTAACTCAGCTAGATTCCACACATTCTTATGATCTAAATGTAGTTTCTCATACAAATATTATCCGTGAACTGGAATTGTTTGATAGCGTATCACTTCTTGACTTTAAGACCTTGTTGGAAGTACATGCGAATATTCTTGTATCAAGAATTAACACAAAATCGGGTCTTCCACGGAATCATGTTGATTCTATAATCGAAGATTTTTCTACCTTCGTCGGTGGAAGTTTTCTAAACATGTTGAAACAAACAGTGATAGAAACACTTTTAACCTGTCATGCACAAGATGAACAGATTTGCAATATTAAAGACGTGTTTGACTCTTTGAGTAATCCATTCCATCATTTATCTACCGAATACAAACG
This sequence comes from Aphaenogaster ashmeadi, assembly GCA_003063805.1. Classification (NCBI taxonomy): domain Eukaryota; kingdom Metazoa; phylum Arthropoda; class Insecta; order Hymenoptera; family Formicidae; genus Aphaenogaster; species Aphaenogaster ashmeadi. Next base: position 30,218 of record NJRQ01001216.1, read on the forward strand.
TATAATGTATTTCCAATCTACAGGTGTATATGTATCTCCTAAGAGTTATTACATTGATTCTCGTATGGAGAGGAAAAATACAGAACATGGTGTAAAACCACAAATGGTGCAAGTAACTGCACAATACATTCCTCTTAGATACGTTTTTAAAAAATTTTTTGAACTTCCAGATACATATATATATATATATATATATATATTTAACAGTACGATACAATACATACAGGAACTTCAAGCGAAATCTGATATGATATATAATTTTGTGCAATATAAAAGATGGAAATTTGTAACCATTAAATACTTTAAGAAATCAGATATTGTATTCCCATTTTTGGTTCACTATGATAATTGGGAACCTAATAATCCCCTCGGATCGCATTTAAAAAAGATAGGTGCAGTGTATGTAGCAATACCTTGTCTGCCTCCAAAGTGCCAATCCAAGCTTGATAACATTTTTTTAGCTCTTCTGTTTTACAGTGTGACGATAGGAAACTGTTAGATAAAGTAATCTCAATTTGAAATGAGCGCTAAGAAGCGTTGTTTCCTTTATATTTAATGTAGAGTGCGGACAGGTGCGAGCTCACAACATATGAGTGTTATGATGTATTATAAATGTATAGCGTTATGACTAAGCAAAATTGAAGAATCTTTGGCACTTGTGCGCAAGCAGTCTTACCGAGAACAGTTGAATTTGATTTGTCTGTTAGCATAGTTGAACTCTGATATTTTTATATTCAAGTGCCACGAACTTTATTGAACATTTATACTACTAAATATCAATGATAGTAAGGCTCTCAGATATAAAATAAAAAACGATATAATAAAAGCCAATGTGAGCCAACGCCGTTGTCGAGGCGAAACAGATCATTTATTTATTAAATGTACAATAAAAATACACAATACAAAGTAAACGTTTCGACTCCAATTTGAGTCCTCTTCAGTACCAAATTACAATAAAATGAATGAAAATTATAATAAGATGAATGAATTCGCGTTACTTCCACCAAAAGAACCAATTAGTAAGTAGAACAAGAAGTAATAGATAAATGAATTAAAAGAATTGACCAAACTATGAAAAATTTTGAAAAGGAAATTAATATAAGTTAATTTTTACAACTAAAGGTTGATACAAAAAAAAAAAAAAAAAAGAAATTCAATTAAAAAGCTGTTCAAGATATTGTCTGGGTGCAAATGTCGTGTCACGACTAAAGATGAAATGAATGATTCATTCATTTCATTCATTTCATCCTTAGTCGTGACACGACATTTGCGTTCTTTCCACCCAGACAATATCTTGAACAGCTTTTTAATTGAATTACTTTATTCTTTTTTTTTTTGTATCAACCTTTAATTGTAAAAATTAATTTATATTAATTTCCTTTTCAAAATTTTTCATAGTTTGGTCAATTCATTTAATTCATTTATCTATTACTTCTTGTTCTAATTACTAATTGGTTCTTTTGGTGGAAGTAACGCGAATTCATTCATCTTATTATAATTTTCATTCATTTTATTGTAATTTGGTACTGAAGAGGACTCAAATTGGAGTCGAAACGTTTACTTTGTATTATGTATTTTTATTGTACATTTAATAAATAAATGATCTGTTTCGCCTCGACAACGGCGTTGGCTCACATTGGCTTTTATTATATCGTTTTTGAATTTATACTACTGTAACTAATGTAGTAAACTCTTCTTTTGACGAACGTTAAAAGTGTGTGCTCTTCATTTCCAAGTAAAAACCAAAAGGTTATGGGCCCAGTGCCACGTGTCGAGTACATAGTAAAACTCTTTAAAATTAAAGTACAAATTTTAAAGACATTAAAACGGACTGGTGACAGTTCAAAATGTGTGCTGCATTGAATATAATCGGAGCTGTGGACAGCATCGATAAATTAAAAGATGCGGACGGGTATCCACTCTGGAGATTTCAGATAGAAATCCACTTGGAGGCAGCAGATCTACTGGAAATTATACAACAAGAACCAACAGCTGGACAACTACAAGCCACTGATTGGAAGAAGAAAGATGCCAAGGCAAAACGAATAGTCGTGAGCACTTTAGAAAAACAGTCATTAATACATATAGTTACATGTACCACTAGTTATGAAATGTTGCAAAAATTAAAGAATATATATGAAAGAGATTCCCAGCACCAGAAATGCTCTCTGATGCAAGAATTTTTTGAATATAAGAAAAAAAGTGACTCCGACATGGCCACATATATAACGAAATTAAAAATCTAGCTTTTAAACTCAAGAGTTTGGGTGAAGAAATAAATGATACCATGATCATTTCCAAAATATTAACAGCCTTACCGGAGAATTATAGATTCTTTGTTAGTGCATGGGAATCAACACCCTCTGGAACGAACTATAATAAACTTAACAGCAAGACTTCTAGCGGAGGAAGCAAGGAGCCGATCGGACTTAGAGGAAGCGGTGGCGTTTAAAACCGAAGAGAGGAAGTGCTACAAATGCAATAAAAAGGGTCACTTAGCGCACGCGTGTAAAAAGGTAGATGCTACTAAAAAAGGTAATGATATAAAATATTTTAATTGTCAAAAAACAGGTCACGTAGCAAAAGACTGCAGAAAAGATTTTTCAAAATCTTGTAAAATCTGTAAAAAGACAAATCACTCGGAAAAAGACTGTTTTTTTAGAAAGAATAAAGGTGACTCAGCAAAAGAAGAAAGCAATAAAGTAGCCTTCTTAACAAGCCCTGGAGAAATGGACGATTGGATTGTCGATTCAGGATCAACGTCTCACGTGACGAATGACCTGGCTAAATTGAAGGAAGGACGAGAAATAACAACAAAGGTCGGAGTAGCAAACAAGGAAGGAAACATGATAGCGAAGAAGACTGGAACAGTTGACCTAGAAAACTGTGAGTTAAATACCGTATTATACATACCAAATTTAAGAAGAAATCTTTTATCCGTTAGTGCTATAACGCAAAAAGGTGGAAAAGTAGAATTTTACAAGGACATAATAACAATAAGTAAAGATAAAAATACTATTTTTAAAGGAAAAAGAAATAGCGCAGGATTGTATATTATACAAAACGATAAAAACGAAGAAAGAGCAATGGCAACCGTTAAAAAAACTTCAGTAAAAATATGGCATAAAAGATTAGGTCATTTAGGCACTAATAATATGGTCAAATTACTTAACTTATCCGAAGGGATTAAATTAACGAAAAGTGAAATAGAAGAACAGCTTTCGAATTGCGAGATGTGTATACAAGCAAATCACAAAAGGATACCTTTCGGAGACCAAAGAAAAAGAGCTACACGACCGATGGAAATCGTCCACACGGATGGACCAATTACTCCAGAGACATGGAACAGAAATAGGTATTTTATTACCTTCCTAGACGATTATACAAATTATGTTGCAGTTTATCTCATGGAAGAGAAAGGAGAAGCATTTACGAAGTTGAAGGAATTTCTCACAGAAGCAGAAGTAAAATGGGATAAGAAGACTGCGGAAATACGTTGTGATAACGGTAAAGAATATTCGAGTACAGAAATGAAAACTTGGTGTAAGAATAAAGGAATATCTATAAATTATACTCCACCATATACTCCTCAGCTAAATGGAAAAGCCGAACGGCTAAACAGAACATTAGTTGAGAAGGTCAGAGCAATGATTTCAGGAGCGGAAGAAAACAGAATACTTTGGGGAGAGGCAGTGAGAGTTGCTGCTTATTTACATAATAGGAGTTCGACAAAGGCGAATACACAAGCAGCATATGAGATGTGGAACGAAGACAAACCTGACTTGAGAAACTTAAGAGTCTTTGGTTGTAAGGCATATGGGAAAGAATTAGGACAACTTAGGAAATTAGACAACAGAAGCAAGAGTGTGAAACTTGTAGGCTATACGCAGACTGGATATCGACTATGGAATCCAATAAAAAACAAAATAATTGTCTCACGAGAAGTACATTTTAATGAGGAAGAAGGTAGATGCACTAAAAGAAAGGATAGAAGGAAAGAATTGACAAAAGAGAATAAAAACAGAGCCTGGATGCAACACGAAGAAGATCTTGATGAAGAAGATGGAGAGACTGTAAGTGATAATGATGAGGATATAGAAATCACCGAAGAAGACTCAGAAGAAGAAGAAGATGATGAAAAAAACGAAACTGTAATAGAAAACATTGTTGACAGATCATTAGAACAAGGAGATGACACACCAAGGAGATCTACAAGGACAAAAAGATTTCCGGATACATACAATGATTACGCATTTTTAACGTTTGAAGAGCCCATGAACAGTAAGGATAAAAGGAAATGGATGAGAGCTGTACAAGAAGAGAAGAACTCATTGAAAGAAAATGAGACCTGGGAATTAGTAAATTCTAATGAAGCATGAGGAAAGAAATGTCTAACGAGCAGATGGGTTTTCCAAATTAAAGAAGAAGGCAAATATAAAGCCAGACTCGTTGCAAGGGGATGCGGACAAGGAAACAAAATTGATTACGAAAAATTATACAATTCCGTGGTCAATAGTGCTACATTGAGAATACTGTTTGCATTAGCGGCACATTACGACTGGAACTTCATAAAATTTGACGTAAAAACTGCCTTTCTTTATGGAGAATTAGAAGAGGAAATATATATGTACCTGCCAGAAGGATACGAAAAAGAAAAAAATAAAATCTGCAAGCTCAAGGAAACATTATACGGTCTTAAACAAGCATCGCACAGCTGGAATAAGAAATTCACAGAGACACTTAAAAAACATGGATTGAAACAGCTGCACACTGAGAAATGCATCTTCAAAAGGGAAGATAATTCTGCACTTCTAGCGATTCATGTCGACGATGGTATACTGTTCGGCAAGAATATACATGACCTGCAGAATCTACTATTAAAACTAAAAAATGTTTTCGAAATAACTATAAATGAAAATCCAAGTTCTTTTCTAGGTTTGGAAATTGAAAGGCAGAAGGACGGCATCAGACTTAAATAACAAAACTATTCGGAGAAAGTCTTGGAGATATACGGCATGGAGCAATGCAAAGGCAGTGGATACACCCATTCAGGCCAATACTAAAGTTAATGACGAAGGAAACAGGACAAAATCCTTCCCTTTTAGAGAAACGGTAGGAGTCTTCTCTATCTCACCGCCAAAACCAGACCAGACCTTAGCTATGCAGTAACCTATAATAGCAGAAATACACAAAATCCGTCTGATATAGATATAACTAATATTAAGAGAATTTTAAGATATCTACAGGGAACTAAACATTTAGGAATAGCGTATAATGATAATGGAAATGTGGAAACACTTAGCGGCTATTGCGATGCAGATTATGCAGGAGACGTAGAAAGTAGGAAAAACACGTCAGGATATATAATTTTGCGGAGGATCTATAAGTTGGGCATCGCGTAAGCAACCTATTGTTGCATTGTCGAGTACGGAGGCAGAATTCATTTCAGCTGCGGATTGTTGTAAAGAATTGTTATATTTAAAAAGCGTGTTAGAAGAACTCATCAGTAAAACAGTAAATGTTGAAATGTGTATTGATAACCAAAGTGCGATCAAACTTATTAAAACAGGAATATTCAATCGAAGGTCGAAACACATAGATGTAAGATTTCATTTCATAAGTGAAAAGGTTAAAGAAAAGAACATAAACATTGTATATTGTAATACTAGCAATCAGATCGCAGACATATTTACAAAACCATTAGGTGCAATTAAGTTTAAGAGATTTAGAGATATGTTGATGCAGTAAAATTATATTGAATACTATGTTAAGTACTAGTTGTAAACTTGCGTTTATTTGAAGGTTTACATGTATATCGCTTTATTTTGTTTATTGAAGAAATTGAGATTAAAGGGAGATGTTAGATAAAGTAATCTCAATTTGAAATGAGCCCTAAGAAGCGTTGTTTCCTTTATATTTAATGTAGAGTGCGGACAGGTGCGAGCTCACAACACATGAGTGTTATGATGTATCATAAATGTATAGCGTTATGACTAAGCAAAATTGAAGGATCTTTGGCACTTGTGCGCAAGCAGTCTTACAGTTGAATTTGATTTGTCTGTTAGCATAGTTGAACTCTGATATTTTTATATTCAAGTGCCACGAACTTTATTGAACATTTATACTACTGAAACTAATGTAGTAAACTCTTCTTTTGACAAACGTTAAAAGTGTGTGCTCTTCATTTCCAAGTAAAAACCAACAGAAACAATATGGTAACAGGAAAACGTTTGCTCCTTTGATTAATGAACTAATGTTTTTAGAGACTGAAGGAATAGACATAAATCTAAAGGAAGGAAAAAAAGAATTTATTTTGCTACCGGTCTTATAACTGGTGATAATCTTGGTGTTCATTCCATGTGTAAATTTGTGGAGAGATTTTCTGCAAATTTTATGAGTCGCTTTTGCAAGGCACCAAAATCTTTGACTGAGATGCAGTGCACAGAAGATTTAACTTTACTTCGAAATTCTGAAAATTACAACAATGATTTAGCCACATGTTGGAAAAATAACAAGAGCTCGATCTATCCTGCTTCCCCCTCCTCTCTCTATCCTCATCTACACCTCTCACCGGTTCATCAGCCATCTCGCTCTCTGTGCCCAGGACGTGGCGCCGACACCTGTTTACTGGTGAAACTCACTTCTCATCGAACACGTAGCATTGGCTCTGCTTCTCTTCATCGACAACGGCCCCTCGGGTCAGACCTTGATCACGTTCGACTCACGCCGCATGTGTCTCGGCACGCATGCGAAAGACTATACGTTTTTGTAGTATAAGAATAGTTGAATAAAGTTTGGTGGTTTTTGATCAGTGTAATCGAGACTCAAGTGTATATCAATGTTTAAAATTGATGGTTTTATAAACCGTACCGGCTGCGATGATTTTTAAGGCGCGCCGCGGCAGCGAGCGAGAAGGGGGGGTCACGCGCGAGACGCGGGCCCCGCCGAATCGCGGGCCGCGGCGACGAGCCTCGTGACATAGTGTTTGTGTATAAACAGACCTTCCGTTCGAGGCGAAGCCGGTCCGTTCAGGTTTCATTGTGTGCTAGGCTTTCGGCTTGCGATCGTCGCCAGTTCACGGTGCGACATTACGGTCGCTTCTCAGCGCGCATTAGCGCTTCTCGTTTGGCAGTA
>NJRQ01001232.1:17693-37023 GCA_003063805.1 Aphaenogaster ashmeadi
ATGTCTAGTAATCTTCTCGCACATTCGCAAGATTAAATTTTGTACATCACAATCGCATAAGCCTACAGGACATTCGAATGATTATTGAGAGTCGCCATTAATTATTGCTTTCCGCAACATTCCACCGCCTCGGTCATGTCTGATGAGCGAAAGTGTACTCGTAACTCGCCCCGCGCGATAATAGTCAATGCACCACCCGTCTCTCACTAGTAAAGAACTGCACTTAATTATTTGCATGTCGGTTGATAGCTGTTGTTTGGTCGAACGATTCAACGGGCAGTCTGCATAGCTGGGTTATGGGTCTTTTGAGTATTGTCTTTGCTGTCCGTACAGTGGCAACACGCACCAAATTGTCATCTCCAGGATGACACCCTACAACGCGTCCCAGACTCCACTTTGTCGGAGGTAGATTGGGGCGTCGTAATAGCACGACGTAATAGCAGGTCATTGACTTTGAGATTTGACTGGTTCGTACGCCATTTCGTACGTTGTTGTAAAGAATTGAGGTAGTCGGACGACCAAACCTTCCAGAAGCGTTCCTGCAGACGTTGAACCGTTTGCCATCTAGATAACCTATTGACATTAAAGTTCTCCACGCTCGGAGATAGAACAGATTTCAGGTGCGAGCCGACTAAGAAGTGACCCGGCGTTAGGGCATCGAAGCTCTCTGAGTCGAACAATGGAGTGAGCGGCCGCGAGTTCAGAATGCACTCTATGTTACATAATAAAGTGGAAAATTCCTCGAACGTTGGAGTAAAGTCTCCCAAAATCCTCCGCAGGTGGAATTTAACACTCTTCGCTCCGGCCTCCCACAGCCCGCCGAAATGCGGAGCTGCGGGGGGTATAAATCGCCAACAAATTTCGTCAGTGGCAAAGTGATTCTGAAGCTCGGGGTCACGAAGAATCTCGCGGATTCTACGGTTCAGTTCGCGGTCAGCACCCTGAAAGTTTGTTCCATTATCGTTATACATGATCGCAGGGAGCCCTCTCCGGGCCGTGAACCTATCAAATGTAGCCAAAAAGCAGTCCGTTGAATAATTGTCGGCGACTTCCAGGTGTAGCGCGCGCGTCGATAGGCATATGAACAGAACGCAGTATGCCTTGTGGGTCTTCTTACCTCTACCTTTAGCGGATTTGATGGCGAATGGGCCGGCATAGTCGGTACCAGTGAACGCGAACGGTCTGGCAGGCTTTACGCGATTTTCTGGGAGATCTCCCATGCGCTGGTGAGCCAGGGAGGCTCTCTGACGTACGCACGACATGCATTTTGATATACAGGACTTGACTTGACTGCGCGCTCGCAATATCCAGTACTGTTGCCGGAGTGTGCGAAGCGTTAGCTGTAGTCTTCCATGCAATGCACGTAGGTGCATGTTTCCTATAATTAGTTCCGACACTCTACATTTGGGTAAGATTATCGGGAACTTTGTGTCATAGTCCAATAGCGAGCGGCATAAACGTCCTCCTACGCGTAAGATACCCTCGTCATCCAAATACGGGCTCAACGATAAAATGGAGCAGTTGGACCGTAGGCCCTTACCCTGACGTAACTCCTGTATCTCCTTGAAGAAGTATATTCGTTGCACCTCCCTTAACCAGAATAACTTGGCTTGTGTTATCTCGCTTGCCGTTAACCATGTGGTAGATATCCTATGTTGCGGGGTGCGTGTATTGAGCATGAATCTTCGGAGATAGGCAGTAATCCTCAGTAATATAGGCCATGAGGAGACATCATAGGGTAGGTTCCACTCTTCTTGAGTTTGCGTCACATGAACATGCGAGTCCTTTCGAGTTTCCAACTCCGTGTCAGCGCTGATGTCTATGGTGGTTTTACTCACGGGCCAGTCTGTATGATTATTCTTCAACCATGCCGGTCCTTGCCACCATAGTTTGTGAGATAGTAACTGTTCGGCAGTTATTCCTCGCGAGGCGCAATCTGCAGGGTTACAGGTGGTCGGCACGTACTTCCAGATTGCGTTCGGTATCGTTGTGTGAATTTCCGACACACGATTGGCCACAAACGCTTTCCAGCGGATTGGAACAGATTTTAGCCAGGCAAGTACTACCGTGGAATCAGTCCAGCAATATACCGATACTTCCTTGAGATTCATGGCATTTCGTACGAATTCGATCGCTCTCGCGAGTAGCACCGCCGCGCAGAGTTCCAGTCGCGGTACACTCTGCACTTTGAGAGGTGCCACCCTAGTCTTGGAAAACAATAATGAAGTTTGCTGCTGTCCCAATATAGATTGAGTTCTTAAATAGATGACGGCGGCATACGCCAGATTCGAGGCATCGGTGAATCCATGTAGTTCAATACTTTGTGTCTCGCTCCCCTGTCCGGTCCAACGGGGAACCGAGACTCCGTTTAAAGCTATTAGATGTGATTGTGAGTGAAGACAGCGCTTCAATAGGTCGTCAGTTAGTGGTTCGTCCCACTCTATCTGGCTTAACCAGAATGCTTGCATAGCGACCTTTGCAGATATCGTCACGGGCGCGACCCACCCTAAGGGGTCATAGATACGCGCTAGCAGCGACAGAAAGGAACGCTTGGTAAATCCATCGGCTGGTTGTGTTTGAGTATGCAGTTTAAATGAATCAGAAGCGGGGAGCCACGTAACACCAAGTACCTTGAGCTTAGAGTCCTCTCCCAGCCTTTTACTTATAGCTAATCCGTGCTCCGATTCAGGAATGTCAACCAATAAGCGGGGGTCATTACTGGCCCATTTACGTGGTCGAAACCCACCCGCCATGAGCAACTGGTGTAGCTGTTCACGCGCTTGTTTGAGAAGAACTATATCCTCGGCACCAAACATTAGATCGTCTACATAGATGTCGGTCTCTAGAATGGGTGCAGCCTGAGGGAACCTTGCTCCTTCATCTAAAGCGAGCTGTTTTAATACACGGTTAGCCAAGAATGGCGCGGAGGCTGTGCCATATGTTACCGTTAATAACCGATAAACCGATAGTTCTGATTTTGGGTGATTCCTCCAGAAGATTCGTTGATAATCTGCATCAGAGGGGTGAATACGAATCTGGCGGAACATCTTTTCGATGTCCGCTACATACACGAATTTGTGTGTACGCCATCTGAGAATCAAGGAAACAAGGTCGGCCTGTAACTTAGGTCCGACAAGCAAGTAGTCATTTAATGCCGTATTATTTGTAGAAACGCGCGAGGCATTGAATACTACGCGCACCTTCGTCGTCTGACTACATTCCTTTATCGTCGCATGATGAGGTAGATAGACCGTCTGTGGATTAGACGCCTCCACAGGGCACACCTCCATATGCTTGAGCTCTTCGTACTCGCGCATAAAATGCTTATATGCCTTTTCTAATCCTGATTGTCGAGCGAAACGAGATTCATTATTTAAGAAGATTCGCTTGGCGACCGTCGCCGTTTCGCCGATTGCAATTGGGGGGTCCGTCTTGAATGGTAACCGCACGATATACCTCCCGTCTGATTGACGAGAGTGTGTATTGACAAAGTGGGTCTCGCATTGAGATTCTTCGTCTGATAGTAGAGCGCGTTGTGGAACATCCTCCAGCTCCCAGAACTTACGGATTGCTTCATTTAACGAATCTAAAGCGGTAACATGATTTACAGTTATCCTAGGTTTGTCGTCACTTGACCAGATGCTTTGTACGGGCCCGGATACAATCCAACCAAATATAGTTAATTGAGCTGTGGGGCTCCTAGCAGGACCCTGTAGCAACCCGTCCCGCAGTACGGATCCGTAATAGTCAGCTCCGATAAGTAACTCAATACGCTTCTTACTCTCGGGTTCCGGATCAGCTAAGTTTAACGAGCCCAAATACTCCAAGTTTGCATTGATGGATATTGGTTTGGGTACGTACGCGGTTAGTCGAGGCATGACTAATGCGGTAACAGAAAGTACTGGACCATTTTGTGAACAGGGTTCTATTGTGAAGGTAGCGACCCTCTTGACGGTACCGGCTCGGGTGCCGCAGATACCGGAGACCTCGATGGAGGCAGGGCTGCGTTTCGGCTTAATAAGTTGTACGACAGATTCGGACACGAATGATGTTTGAGACCCCTGATCAAGTAGAGCCCGAACGCGTACAGAGCGTCCACCGGTACCTTTGATTAAAACTAACGCCGTAGGTAGTAGGGTAGCATTAATCGAGTGTGAGAAATTATTGCTTGAGACTTGTTTACTCTCTCCTCGCTCTGCTTCTTCCGAAATTAGATTTAGTGAACTGCACGAGGGTACGTCCGATGTCCCTGTAGATGTTGAAAGTTCCTGATTTACCGTATGTTCACGATGAATTAACGTGTGATGTTTCGACTTACAGAGCGTGCACACGTGCTTACTTTTACATTCGCGTGGAAAATGTCCTTTACGAAGACAATTAAAACAACATCTGTAGCTCTTTAATAATTCAATGCGCTGAGGGACCGATTGTTTAAGGAAGGCTTTACATTGGTACAGTGGATAATTACCCTCGCATACTATACACGTCCTATGACTCGAAGAAGCTTGATGAGCTTTTACAATTCCGAGTTTACTAGCTCTCTTGGCCTCCGATTTATTGGCCGAGTTGTGACTGTGATCAAGAGCTGTGAGTGCCCGTATCCTTGAGGTAAGAAAGCCATCAAGGGTCGCAATTGTTGGAATCTCGACATCGTTGCCGAGTGTGAGCTCCCAGTCCCTTCGAGTCGATCTGTCGAGCTTCGAGACAATGATAAAAACCATTAGATCTTCCCACTGATCTACCGGTCTCTTTAAATTAAGTAACGCGGTGTAAATATCGTTAGACTTATCCCGTAAAGTCTTCAGGTCTCCGAGGGAGTGGGTACTCACACTGGGAATGTCTATAAACGCCTGAAGGTGTGCATTAACTATGGCGCGCGGATTATCATATCGCATTTTCAATAGTTCCCATGCTGTATTATAATTAGCGTCGGTGACTTGTATATTCGTTAGGATTAAACTGGCTTCGCCTGTCAGGTTTGCCTTGAGATAATGAAGTTTTTGTACATTTGATAAATCCGCTCGACCAGAGACTAATGATTCGAAGATATCGCGAAAATTCTCCCATTTAGTTATCTCTCCTGAAAATTTCGGAATTTCGATTCTCGGTAATTGTACCGTGGTACCTCGCGGATCGTTCGACATGTTAGACTCATTAAGTCCTAGTTGAATATTGCTAGGTTGTTTACGCTCAAGGCACTCTGACAGGGTATCCATTATATCCTCAACCGTATCGCTAATTAGTAAAATCTTATCTGTAACAAAGTATTCGTGTTGACGACGTCCTTCCTCGTCCGCCGCCACACAGAGCTTTGCATGCTGCAGGTGACAGGTCTCCCAGTAGGCCTTGAGACTCTCGATTCGACTTCTCACAGCTGTGGTCGTCTTCCGCGCCTTAGGTAGCTTATTGAAATTTACCGACATCCTCTGTATCAACGCCTGAGTGTTGGTCTGTACCTCCAGTAGCTCTTTGAACGTTGACATCTCGATATTGGAGTTTATAGGACTCGGATCCGATCACTAGGTAAATCGCCACGATCCGGCGATCTCACCTTAATATCAACTTCCACAAGAGAGATTACAATTGTCCTGATCTCTGGGCAAGAAGGACTCTTGTCATCACTCTGACAATTATGATCACGTTTATTCAGGTACCCCTTCACTTAAATGGGCCTAATGTCTCTGATTACAGTTTAAATCGAGCTAGGTATTCGTAAATCCGTAAGTGTGCATGAGACGGTGTCCTCTTAGAAAGGGGAAGCACCTGTGTTAATCGCGTGAACCGTACGCGCCTACAATCGGCGCAGTCAGTGAACGGTGGGAGAAACGTCCAAGTTCTCGCGCACGAGTCACTTAGCGTCGCGACACCTGATGCCTCAGCTGATCGGCTCACTAAATACGAGAGCGAATGTGTGTTCGCTTCCCGCGAGGAAGAGGTGGAGAGTGTTATTCTCTGATCCCAATGTTCTAAAGATTCTGACACGTCACCTCTTTTCCGACACGCGTGCACTCGTTAACTATTGCTCAGATACTAAGCGGAGCGTACTCGCGTCGATGTTCAGAGTTTGGACGCACGTAATATTGGCGCGTGTATCCTGCGCTGTGCTACCTGTTATACTGAGAAAGACACGCTGCTTCGCTCCAAGTGCGGACAGGACAGTGCTTTCTCTCACGTTGCGAAGACAGTTTGTATTAATACTCCGACGCGTAATGCTCCGTATTAATCCATACCGAACGCACGTACCGAATGTAAGTCGCGTAAGTGCACCACTTGTTCACTTCACATTCCGATTGTTCGCTTCGTCTTTCAACTATTCGCTCCGTATCCGGCTCGAAGGACCAAATTTTATGTTAGTGTAAGTCACTGGAGTATGTGAACTCCTTTATTAGCTGGAAAGTCTGGACACAGTCTACGGAGGATCGAGAGACACACGAATAATTGTTTATAGAAACGGGCACTTTATTTTAGAGTTAATAATATTGAACTATACAGTGCACTTAATCGAATTCACGATTTGAGCGCGGATGCTCAGCAGGATACTTCGTGCGGTTGAGATCGAGATACGCGTCGTTATTACGAGACTTCAGTGTAACTTCGCTTACGCTGGTCAGAAGCAGACTGATCAAATCATCGGGCGATCTAGTGCCGGCTACCGAACGTCTAACACGTACTTGTATCGAGAATCCGTGTTGGAACCAATTAGAATTCAGTATTTTGATAAATGCCCCTATAAGGTATTTCACATTAAATGTTGACATTCCAACACAGATCCAAACAGAGTAAGTCAGTGTGTCGGAAGAAGTCGGCTCAATGGCCAAATAATATGTCTAGTAATCTTCTCGCACATTCGCAAGATTAAATTTTGTACATCACAATCGCATAAGCCTACAGGACATTCGAATGATTATTGAGAGTCGCAATTAATTATTGCATTCCGCAACAGTCCCAATATGCAGATTTTTTTATACTTATCATCTGATTTTTAATAATTAATTTTATTTAACAATTAATCTTATTAATTTATTTTTAATTAATTTGGCTTACGTAATAATTGAGTTGGAGGCAAGAGTTTAATCGCTCGATGAGCGTGGCACGCGCCTTCTTATCGTGTAATGTGATACGGCTAGAGAAGAGATATACGGGGGAGTAAAGGTAAAAAAATAGTACACAGTAATATATATGTAATTCAAATGTAAAGGAATACAGTATTAAAAAATCTATATATAAAAATTTTTTAATTTCAATTTGCGGACACATGTCAATTTTCGATTTCGTTCTTAAGCGCAGGTGCATTCCAATTTTCGGGTTCATCATAGGGTTCCAATCCAAATAAAATTTGCAGATTGAAAATATCTCCATATTCGTTTTCCCACCGTTCATCATTTAATTCTCGCTTTTTTCGCCGATCCTTTTGAACCAACCGTTTTTTCTCAATGTTTATATATCCTTTTATGTGTAATTCTTCATTATTAATCCACTGAAAAATCACAGAAAAATTATATATAATTGGTTGAAATATATACAATTAATAATGCATATAATTTTACATATTTTCGGTGGGCAAAATACGATATATACCTCTCTAGAGATGTACTTCTCGTTCTTCTTCATCCGCAGGAATGTGAACCTCTCCGATATCACTGGCCACGAGCCACTGGAAAATAAAAGACACTGATTATTAAAAACTAAAACACACGTACGCACGCACGCACAATCACTTACCATCGGTGGAGTGACCTGCTCGCGGAGCTCATTATTTTCGAGTATCAGTAAGGTCTATAGAAAAGCACAAATTAGTAAAAATTATTTTAATATGACATATACAAATAACTTATCCATAGGCAGAATCTAATGCCCACATGTCTAGCAGAGCGTATATCCCTGAGGATGACACCGACATGCTGTAAAAATATAAAACAGATTATTTTTGTCACGTCGCAGGGTCAGTGTCGTGTGTACGTGTGTGTATCGTCCGTTTTTGGGTCAATACATTTAAGTATTTTACCCGGGATTTGGACAAGGATTGTGTAATTAGTCGGATTTAGTAAGATATTGAAATCTATAGGTCTCGTATCGAGGATCAGATTCGGGAATACTTCTATAATCTGGATAATTGATTGTGGAATCGACGGGAGTTATTCGGTACGAGGAAACTTCTCGCGGATTTTCGGGATTGATTCTAGATTCTAATTCGCTGAGCTTTTGGAAAAGTGGGAAGGGATCTTGATTAAGAACAGAATTCTGTTTGATTTGATACTTGATTCTTTTGATTTGGACTCGACGTCCGCCTTTGTTAGGCATGGATTTATTTATTTGAATAGTGTTAACCCGAATCGGTTTCCTTAAACTGTTGCCACGCTCCTCGACAGCGACAGTTAGAATAGGAGATGCTATTGCCATGCTCTTTGGCAGCGACAGTTAGAAGAGGAGATGCTGTTGCCACGCTCTTCGGCAGCGACAGCTAGGATAGGAAATGCTGTTGCCACGCTCTTTGGCAGCGACAGCTAGGTTGGGTATTCAACTCGGGTTAATTTATTTGTTCCGATATTGAAGAATGATCAAGGATCAAATCAATGTTATTAGAGATTATAATTAAAATTAACATTTATTTCTTTTGTATAGTACAAATGAATAAGCTTGAAGCGGGAATCGGAATTCGTTGCAAAAGGTCTCGGCTGAGAATTGCTCCGAGATTTCTCTATATATGTTTTGACGCAAGGTCAAATCAAAGATCTAGTGCTCCGAAGGTGTAAGTATGAAGTCTAAAAATCAAGTGCTTCGAAGATGTAAGTAAGAAGTCTAAAAATCTAGTGCGCTACGGCGTTTCGAGCCGCGTATTTATACCTCAAACGGCGAGCGCCCCCTGCCCGAGCTCTCCGCCGTTTGGCCCCTTAATTTTAGTGGAGGAAGAAGTGTTTATCACTGGGCCCTATCCTAGGCCCCCGCGACGGCCGTTGCACAGCCGTGGAGTTTAGGTAAACAAACCGCCCCTTCTGATATCTGCGTTCCGGGCTAGAGTCCTCGTTTAGAAAATTTTAGAACCGAGTTTTGTAACGCGGAAAAAAGTATTCTATTGCATTTAATTGTCGGTACGCGACATTTTCATTTGCTTTATCGCCACGAGAGGCATTGCTGGAGGGTAATGTCTTGTGTTATTTCATTAACGAACCTGTGCAATGATGCAACCACTTCCGTCTTGTTTGATCCATTCGCGAATAATATACTTCTCTTTGAAATACTTGTTACATATAACTTGCGTTGACTTTAGTTTGACGATCCCAAGAATAGCTGCTACCCGTTTTTTCAATTCTTCGACGTCCTTTGGCACGCGAAACACGGAACGATTGGATTTGACGCCTCTGTTGCCCGTTTTGCATGTTGGCACAACACACGGCTTTGTCATCGCAAAATATTTTACGATTTAATCGTAAAAACCAACCAAAACCAATTTTCAAGGATAGCTTTATAACGTGGCTACGACAGTCACGCAATAGAGCTTGAATTTGTTGGTTACGTTTGCCGGTATTACTAGAGTTTCTATAATAAGAGTTCGGACACCATCCGCTATTTATAGCCAAATAGTGGCAGGGGAATTGGCGCGATTGGCGCAATTACAATATCCCATGATACATGAATAAATAGATTATATGATATTTCATATAAATTGTAATTATTTTGTACTTTTAATGATTTATTTAAAATTTTGATAATTAAAATATATATTTTATTTATTAACTAGAGAGAATACGGCAATATATTTTTTCTTATTTTTATATCAATATTAGGTGTCAATAAATCATCAAAATTATATAATAGAATATATAATAAAATAGGAATATGTAATGAATATATATAAATATTATGATATAAATCGTATATATTTATTTAACTGACGTCATAATTTATTAGTTAATACTTGCATATAAAAGCACTACTTTGCTACCGATAGAAATGACCATATTATTATTTTTTTATAAAATGTAAAGCTACTTAACACTGACGATGATGTGCTCGTTTTTATAAGGATATGCAATATTTTGAATTTATATATAAGTAGGTATAAGAAAAATTAATGAAATCCAAAATAATTAAAGCTTTATTTAACTTAAAAGTGCATGCATAGCAACACTTTTGCTGCCATAAGTATCTTTATAATCAACAGTAAATTTGGTAGACATATTTTTTAATCTAAAACTAATAAATCACCGAATAATTTTATCTTTTATATTATGGCACGTAGGTACATCACAGTTCAAATTTTATAATTTATAAATGAAAAATCTTTAAGAGCTAACGATAATAATGTACAGACTTCAGTATAATAAATTCTGAATATTTTTTCCATATCAATTATAAAATTAAAAGTAACATCGTTTATAAAAAATAGCGATTTATTATTAAAGCACCTAGCTTGGGTCAAATACGTATACGAAGATATTCTTTGTTCTTTTGATTCGACAGCATTAATGCACGTATCACAGGTTTGATGCTTATTCTTAATTTTAGAGATTATGTAACCTCCTATATAATACAAAAAATTTAATATCGCATTATTGAACTCTATATTCACAGTACAGCTGTTTAAATCTAAATTATTTAATATATTTTGAGCACTTTTCTCCCTTTTTTCATTTTGACGATTTTTTTCCATTATCACATCAAGAAATTCAGAGAAGAACTCTCTATCATCTTCTTCGTATGAACTATGAGATACATTTTTCATATATTGTGAAATAACAACTAACTTGAGATCATATTTAAATTGCACTGCATTAGGTACAGTGTGTGTTGAACGTATTACTGAAAATAAATTTTCAAGGCAATCTTGCATAAATCGGGATGTTAAAACAAATTCGAAATCTTCATAGTTTAGTGAATAATGTGTTAATTCAATTATAGGGGGATTTTGTAGATATTATAATTCTAGTTTGAAAAGGTTTCCAATGTCCAGTTTCTCCAACTTTCATTAATGATTCTAATTCAATAATTCCTTCTGTTACGTCCAGGATTAGAATATTACTCCCTTCGAGCAATAATATAGGGAAAATAGTGGAAGGGGTATTTGGAAGAACGTAACGGGAAACTCTCTCGCAGGTAAACGCACAGAGGCGGATAGTGCGAGTCGAACGCACGTTTATAGCTCCAGATATGGGTCAACGTCCCGTAAGGACGCTAGGACACCATCTGAGAGCGGTGCAGTCATTGGTCTTTTTGTTTAGGTCAGAGAATCGAATCCCTTTAACCTGGGAGTGGACCTCGTGCGATCACATAGGGGAGGAACGAAGCGAAGTGAGGTCGAAAGAAATTAGAGAGATTTTAGAGCAATAACAAATATTTATTAATAATTTTGAATCTTCGAGAACATTCTTAATGTTAGTTAAGAGCATTGAATTACTTTAAAAATACAATAATTTTACATTTACTTTTTTCGGTACATGTTGTGTACGTGTGGGTGCGAAAGGCTAATACTAATGAGTGGAAGGCTAATACTATGGTAAATCCTACGACTAATCCACTGCCCAACATGACGCCAGACTGATAAGAAGCAAGATAATAAGTCCATATTTGTTCTAAAGGGGTTGCCTTATCTCTTATGTGAAGCACATTATCCACCAATATTGCTATCAATACCAATTGGGGATGAATGTTGTACTTAACATTATTGAGTAAATATGACTTTCTAACCACCGATGGGAACATGGGTGAGAACATGGCTAGGGGACAGCCTTCAAATTCAGAGAAATTGGCAATGGCTCTACCATAACCACGGTGGAAAAGGGTCACAGTTAGCTGAGCAAAACAAGCAGCTATCCTTGGGAAAGTTATTACCTCTGGGCCAAAAGCTTCGGCACGTCTTCTTCTATCCACCTCCTCATTAGCTCGTATGTTGTACTTAGCTATCAACATTTTAAGCACTCCTTGGAAATCCTTGGCACTTTTCTTAGATATTTTAGACACCACTGCACCCCTCTGCAAAAATATTATCAACAAGAAAGTCATGTCTTTAATAAAATCTTCATGGTTGTGATAAGTCCATTCTTCAGACACACCATCAGATTCAAATAAAATAACGAAGGATTGCCGAGGGGTGTTCTTGCTTTCTCTATGGAATCTTATGATTTTCCTGAGGATGACACTTGGATCAAATCCAATGTACCTACAGGGTATGTGTGTGTGTGTGTGTGTGTGTGTGTGCGCGCGTGTGTGCGTGTTTTTTTCGCGGGTGTTACATTGGTTCGGAGGGAGCCGGCCAAGAAACTTATGGGGGGAGTTCTAACTAACTAACTTCTGGCCGGGTTTTCATTACAATATTGATATGTGGGATGAATAAGAGTATTCTATCTAAAGTGTCTGTGTTAGGTGTGTAGGTTTGGCGGAGATATCGATATAACTTAGGATTAATATAATTTTTATTCTACCTTCTCTAATACCACTGTTGAACGCGGGAATTTGTTGTAGAAAAAGCTGACCGGGACCAGATATTGGTAATGTTTCCCGGAAATGTACACCGGGCTAACGTCGTGAGGTCTAAGTCTCGTCACCTGCTCCCCGAGTTTGTTCAGGTCGAACCCGTGGAGCCCGACCTTACACTCCGTCGGGAATAGGATCGGTGTGCTGTGCGAATTGGTGGGTGAAATCGGCGAACGAACCTTTACCGAGAGTATCAAAGGGGTCTTGTGGAGAATCAGGGAATTCTTCAAGGAATTCCACGCTTGACGCGGAATTCTTTGGGGAAGAGGGAGAATGCTCAGGTTCTTCCGGAGGGAAACGTTGCTCAAAAGGCAGAGGGGAGCATCGGGGTTCGATATCTCCCGGGGTTGCGGGTGATTCTACTACGGTGGTAACCGGAGAATACGACGGCTCGGGGAATGGAGATAAGGATTCGGGGGAAGATGCCCGGTCAGGATCGGATGCGCCAACGGTTTCGCGTCCTATCTCTTTTAAATATTCTTGAAACGCTAAATCTAATTGCCGTCGCGTTGCTTCTCACGCTTCCCGACGCGCCCGTCTGTTTCTGCGACTTCGCCGGTTATTTCTCGGGGCTTGGGTGGAACTCGCGAGTGAACCGTGGACCACTGATAACCGAACAAATTTAAATAAGGGAAAACTGGATGATTATTATTATAATTTGAGAGACTTACTTTTGCTGTAGCGTTCGAAGGAGGTTGACAGGCCCAATATGCCACTTAGGACTCGCTGGATGAACCCTGAGACTCGCCAGATAAAGTTTGAGTTTGGTGGAGTTCACTCGGATATAAATCGTGCTCAGATTTTACTCTTTACTGCTGGATAAAGCGCGAGATAGTTGAAGGCGTCAGAGTCCCAAGGAGCGGAAGTTTAGCGGGTCCAAAATGCGGCAAAACGAGATGCGAGAGAAGAGGGCGAGTCCAGCGATGTCGCGGTTTATATAGGGATCTTTAGGAGGTGGATTGGATTCGGAAAGAATACTTGGCGAATCGGGTTTGCCAGTGTCTCAGTGCGACCTGGTCTTTGACAAATCAGAGTTCACCAGAATCGCAAGTTGGAGGAAATTCGGGAGGTTCCACAAATTAAAACCCTTCGTTAGTTCTAATCTTAGAGGGGTTTTTAAGAAGTTCTCCGCCCAATCTACGCGATTTTTGGGTTGGCGGTTACCCATTGGCGAGCTTGTCATTAAATTGTCTCCATCCTGTATCTAGGAGTGGAAGACATTGCTTTCCTAGCGATTCTTCGGAAAATATTACTTGGTCTACCTCCCCCCTCGTCGACGATTTCTCTTTTATTAGTAGGCAAACATGGGTCTCCAGCGCATATCAGGATTTATGTTTGCAAATACTCAAAAAAAGGGAAAGCGTCTGTTGTGCCCTAGATTACCACCTATTGCTACAATTTTCCTATAAGGCAGAAATCTCCGTTGTCCCGCATTTATTAGCAGAGATCACAGAAACTTCCGCCGCGCGTCTAGACACAACTGCAATTAGGAGGACTTGTACGTTCGAGTCATAATTTTTATATAAGACAAGGGCTTCCGGCGCCACGGCTTTTCATTTACTAGACGAAACTAGTAAAACCCTTGTTTCATATGTTCAAAATACGTTGTAGAATTTCTCGCGATATCCTGTTCAAACCCGCGAGAGCAATAAAATAAAAAAAATTATCTCTGAAACCGACAAGAGAAGAAATATTGTTGGGACTAAACTCGCTCGCCGCTCGGTAACTGTCACGTATATTCTAAGTGTTTTTGAGTGTGTACTTAGGAAAAAATTATTCTACAGTTATTCTACAGATAGAGAGAAATCGTGGAGTCCGCAGGACGTAACAGTCAATGTTCCATCTCTCATCATTTATCTCCCGATCGATTCACCGGTAGTATCGATTCAGCCAGCTTTCCTCAAAAGTTATAAATCCCTTTAATTGTAAGTCAAAGTCATCAGGCCAGAACCACTGAAACAGATTTAATGTTAACACATATAATTATATATTATGGTATTACAATTTTATATACATTATTCTTACATTTTCAATGGGGAAAAACCTCCACTCCACCTCGTTGATTCGGACCAACAGTTGTTCAGCCCACACTCCCTAAAAATAAAAACAGATTATTACACTTACAGTATTACACTCACAGTATTACACTCACGCAAAATAATTATACGTACACCATCGAGAGGGAATCTCACATGAACAATATTTCTAACGTCCATGATTTCTAAAATCTCAATAACAGTCTATGAATTTACTGACTGTGGAGGACGGTGTACAGTCTATGAATGTACTGACTGCTAAAAGAGTGCTAAAAGACTGCTTAGAAAGCTAAGAAAACTAGAGTCCCTATAAGAAGAGTCTGGACACCGTCACTGTGGCGGGCCGTGGCGGCCATGTATGGGATGAAACCGGAAATTCATGGCCATAAGGCGCGAAATGTTCAAATACTATTAAAATAGATGCAAACCAAAATACTTGTTTTTTGATAATTTTTTTATGTTAGCGTTAATGTAACAGATATTTTCTTTCAAGAAGACAATTATTTTTAAAATGAAAGTTATTAAAGTGGGAATGGAATTTATTTATGATTGAGAATAATAAAGAATCTTATTTATGAAGATAATAAAATCATAAGTTATGCATTAAGCATTAAGTGCTAAATGGATAAAAAAACAGGTAGAATAATGTTCATCAATGCATTATTAATTATGTTGCAACATATATAATATATATATATATATATATATATATATATATATATATACATATATATATATACAAAATTTAGTACAATATTGTGTGTACATGTGGTACGAAGAGATGAAAAACTTTATTGTCTCCATATGTGAAGCTCAATTTTGGATATTTTGATCCCACATTAGTTAAGTGGATGATACCTAAAAATAAAATTTGGATTAATACACAGCAAGTCTTTTAGTTACTTATATTTTATTCTTATTTCTTGTATTATATATTATTTTGTTATTTTAATCAACGTAAAATATAATTTGTAAGTACAACGAATGTAATACAATGAATAAATGTAATACAATGAGTAATACTTGACGAAAATAAAACTTTGAACATAAATTTTACATATAAATATGTGAAAATAACATTTAAATAATAAAATATAACATTTTAAAAATAATATTACACTTTTTGAAAAGAATAACTACGCATATCACATTATGACTAATGTTTATGTTAAAAACATATTTTACTTTACTCTACTATGCATAGCCATACTTTTGCTTGAAAATGAGGTCTTTGACATTTTAACTTTGGAAGATTTAATTTTAACACGTAACGCATAGAATCGCAAAATTATTTTTTCTTTTAAATTGTGGCATACTGGTAGAGAATAATTAATTTTATGAAATTGATGTACGAAAAACTGTTTTAAATTAATGTGTTTTTGTAAACGCATATAGTCGTAATATTTTCTAAAAATGGTTTCCATTTCAAGAAAAAATTTGAAAGTACGCGGATTAAGAAAAAATAAATTGCATCCTTTACGACGCCTTATTTCTGTTAATCGATTGTAATAAAAAGAAGGTGATTGGTTAGAACTTGTTTGTTGCATGCAATTTTCACAAGTTCTTTGATTTCGTTTAATACTACTCATAATGTACCCGGCAATATTATGTAAACAATTCTTTTCAGTTTTAGAAAGATTAATCTCTTTTTCAGGCAAGTTGAGGATACAATTTTCAATTTCGCTTGCAGATGGCTCATTCTCGATAACATGCATGTTTCGACTTTGTTGCAAAACATTCAGGAATTCACTGAAAAACTGTCGATCATCTTCAAAATAGCTACTCTTAGATATATTTTTCATATAATGAGCAACCAAAATTAATTTCAAATTGTTCTTGAACAGGAGAGCATTTGGAATAACGTTTTTCATTCTAACAACGGAAAATAAATTCTCAATGCAGTCTTGTGTAAATCTTCCTGAGAGTACAAACTGGAAACCCATTTCATTCAAAAGATACTGTGATAATTGAAGGGAATTGATGTGGTTGACATTAATACAGCAGTTTGAATTGGTTTTCATACGGACGGTATTCCGATTTCCATTTCATTAAACATACTAATAATTGTATTTAAAAACTCAACTGTTTCATAATATTTCTGTGGTTTTAACATAGACAAAGCTAATACAGGGTTTCGATTAGTCATCAGATCAAACCACTTTGTGATTTGCTCAACAAACCGCGATGTTGTTACATACTCCAATTTAGAGGTTTCTTCTGATAAAAGTTTGAGCCCAGAGCTTACATCATGACTCAACACACTTGTTGAGTTTGTAACACGCATTCGAAATGTTGATTACGGTTCAAGTTTTCATCCTTTAATTTTCGAGCTGGTTTCAATTCCATATCTTTTTGAAAATTAGATAAATCTTTAATGTGATCTATTAAAACTCTATTAGATGGTAAGTTGTGTTTATTTACAATATCTTGTGAAAGTTTAAAAACTCGGTTATTAAGTAAACAACATAATGTTTTTAAAAATATGAACTGCATCAGGAAAAAAATAAAGTTTACGAGATTTATCACATGGATGTTCACAGAAAGTTTGAATAGTTGAGTATCAAGAAACATTTACTCCAAACAGTTTCCACATACTTTGATTTGATCCTCCCATATCTGAGGTAACATCTGTACTCGCAGACCGATGTTTTCTGCTTTGTTAATAATGTCTTCAATAATAGATTTAAAAACTTAAGCATGTATAGAGCAGATGTAAACTCATATTCAACAATCTGTTTCCATCGACTGGCAATTCCACCAAGCAAAAAAACTAATGCATGATTCGCAAAAGGTTTTTCGCTGTGAGTATTTATTTGTATATTACTCTCAGTTACATTAGGTATTGTGGATTTACCGAGAAATGTATTTGTCGACGGACAATAAAACTCTCCAAGTGTTATGTTCATCTCCACGATAACAATGCAATCTTTATCTGTATTGTTTTTAAATTGAGCTACTTTGAGTTTCAAAAATTCAAATATTTCATTAGAAATACCAGGTAAAAACTTTAAATTTTCTAAATGACGTCTTAGAGTACGAAGAGAAGGCAATGGATAATTATTTCGAAGTAATTCTTCGTATCCATGCGATCCGCAAGCAAACTTTAAACGATAAGCTGTGGTTAATGTGTCGTTACACCAACGCGGCATTTTTTTGTAAATAAGTTTAATCTGATCTTTATTAAACAGCTTATTTATAGCTTTCACCGTTCGTACATTCTGTTGTAGTCTCTTCAGTTTTATTTTTATTTTCTGCAACTGTATATTTATTCCTCTTCTGCTTCTCTGACTTTGCAACCAAAGCTTCTCCATTCTTTCCAATCTTTGTTTATATTCAAGAAATGTCTTAGGATAACTCAGCTAACTCAGCTTTTTTATTTTCTTTTTCTTTACACTTCTCTTCCACGTTGTTATTTTGTGGCAGTTCCGAAATCTCGACTGTATTTGTATTTGTATTAGTGTTATCTAAAAAGAGAAAGATATTCGAATATTTTAACATAGTAATGTAAATAAGTTACAGATTTTAATTTAATTGTATTATGAATTTTAATCATTACTTTGCTGACAATGATTATTTTGTATTATTTCTGTTCGGATTTGAGCTGCTTCTCCAAATATTGTGGGTATAGCTTTCCATTTTAATTTTTTAGTTCCATCTATTCTTACTTTTTCCCATTGATCGTCATCAAAATGAACCTATGTAAAGAACAAAATAAAAAGATATAGAATATAGAAAAAATATGTGCGTGCGTGCGTGCGTGTGTGTGTCAATATACTACATAACATACTTCACACAAACGCGAATCTTTTTTGAGCTGCCAGTTATTACGTTCTATATTATTTATCCACACAGTTCGTACTTCGTTCTCTTTTGGAAAGCTACACATTTTAATGTTCTGTGTGGATGTATTTTTGCAATTTTTAGCTGCGCAATAAGGCATTTTAATACTGCAATAATAAAAGATAGATTAATATAACCTACACATATGTTACTTGTAAATTTAATTGTATTGATTTGTACAAATTTCATGCATTTATCTATTTATTTTTTAAAACATGTTAATCACAAAAAACACACAAACTCACTTCTCTTTTAACACACTTTGTAAACTTTATAATCATTACTTTTACGCGCACATCTACGGATCATCCTAACCAAGGAAACTTCCGGTTTCATCCCATACATGGCGGAACCAATCCGAAATCAGACGGGGGGTGTCCAGACTCTTCTTATAGGGACTCTAAAGAAAACTAGCGCGGTCCTTTTCCACATGCCTTCTGCGCATGCTTTCGACCGAAGGGCTGAGCCTGATGATTTAGTTTTCCGCCTGATAATGAGAGATCTCTTGTTACAGTTGCTCTGCCTCTCAAGAACACCGTTTGTAGGTCAGCAAAAAATACATCTTATTTACGAAAAATCGACACGCACATTGACCTATCGTTCTGTTTGACGCGCGATAAGCCACCCGGTAAGTGGCAGAACAAGTTCATCGCAACTCTATACCTGTTGTACATCTATCGAACATCTATCAAACCAGTGTCGGACCACTGTTGTACATGTATTGTACCACTGTTGTACATGTACTGAACATCTATGGAACATCTATCGAATCATAATCGTACTATTAATTGTAATTGATTCTACAAGGAAGGGGAAAAGAAATAAGATTATATTAATGTTCATCTACTTTATTTAAAAAAATTTTTTCCTAATTCTTTCTGGCGTTGCGACCACCAGTAGGTATACTACACCGGTTCTAACTCGGGAGCTCTGAGGGGGGTGCGGGGCGGGTGGGACTTCGTAGGCGAGGGGGGTGACGTCAC
>NJRQ01001234.1:0-16168 GCA_003063805.1 Aphaenogaster ashmeadi
CGATAGCGAACAGCTTTTTAACGCTGCTTTGCGTGGCGGTGGAGTGGGGGTAAAACGCCAGCTTTTACTCGCTGCGTGAAATTGTACCTTTATGCATTTCATTAAACTTTTTAATCACAAAATCAATTATTTATCGCGAAAGTTTTATAAGTATTATTACAATTTATCGCGAAAGTATAATAAGTATTATTGTAATCTCTTAATAAAATATCATTCTCCGGTATTTTTAAAGAGTTATATTTTATCTGCGCTCATTAGCCGTTGCGTAATCGTCACAGCTGTGCAGATTAAATTGCGAAATATCGATACAAGCATATCTGGCAAGGGAAAATCGTCGCAAGGCATCCAAACTCGCGTACCGCGGTCGTCTGAGATCATTAAACATGCCGGCTGCGAAAATACTATTCCGCTCGGAATACCGAAACTGCCTGTAATAAAAATATCACGGTTGAAGATTCTACTTTCTAATCATCTCAAATGAATATATTTAAAGAATGAAGATTGTATGTTAAAAAAAGCTCTTCATTGCTTCATAACACATGATCTTCATTTTTTTTAAATGCGCATTCAACACGGTTTAAGAATAACATCTTTAACTGTGTAAATCTTATTCCCATTTTTAGTGAAAATTTTTCCTAGAATTCTTCATATCATTTTTCAGAATTTTTATATAAATTTCAGAATTTTTCAGAATTTCCCAGGTAGCAAGCTGACGTTATTTGTCATTTTGACGTCAAAATGACGTCTAATATCGTCAAAATGACGTCTAATATCGTCAAAATGACATATTTTGCTACCTGGGTTCTGTATAATTTTATAACTTTTTAGAAAATTTCTCAGATTTTTATACGAATTGGAACATTTTTTAGAAGTACTGAGAAAATCTACATTTTTTCTAGAATTTTTCATGTATGTGAATTCTGAAATATTCTAAGATTTCTCATTCTATAATTTCTGAAGAGAAAGCTTATAATTAAAATCTGAAAAAGTTCAAGATATTTTTTTCTGAAATCTTCATAATTAAAAACATAACAAATTCTTAAAAATATTATGAAATATTATGAGAATCTTTTTCACCAGGGATTCCACCTTTTTCAAGTTTAAAAAACGTTTACCATCGGACGAAATTCCTAGAGCTATGATTTCATCGCCGACGTTTTCTTTGTACCACAACTTTAACAGATCGCATATGGCCTTGCATTTTTGCGAATTCTCCTTTTGTGAATCTGCTTGATGTTGAGTAATGGCCTAAGATATTTAAGATTTAGATATTTTACAAAAAAAATAACGAGAATATATAACACAAAACATATATAAGTAAAATATCAAGAACTCTGGGTTACCCTTCGCCGTAGATAATCTTCGTATAGATTTTTATTATCCTCAAAGGAACAAAACCACTTTAACTCGGCTTGCTCGACTCCTGATGACTTCAAAGTCGTGCTTTCCTTCGCTTCTAAAGTATCGCCGTTCCGCAGACTATATATATCACGCTTTTGAAAAACCATATGGCACACATCTACAAACTGACTGATGCCTACGATTTGTAGTAACGTACGTTCAATATGTAAGTTGTTGCGTATTTTTATCTTAACATTTTAAATACATAATCGGATAACTGCACCGACCCAGAAATCCCCATACCGGGGGACAACCGAAATCCCGCTGGTCCGTGCCCAGAGATTCCGTGATATCGCGCATTACTTCCAATCCATAATGAGCGCTAACGACAACGATACTTGTTTCAGGTAGCTTTGTCACGAGATTCCGTAGAATGGTAGCACAGAGGCACATTGGGCCCGTAGAGCAGAATACGACTTTAATGTGACATGGGGCATACTCGTTAATTTGCTGTGACAATATCTTCATGCGCTCGTAACTCCTCCGATACCAAATATCGTGTTCCTCACGCTCTTCCCTTTAAATTTTTTATCTTGAAGAATGAATTCTTATTTCTAAATCTCGGTGTGTAATGCTTATTTTTAGAATGTCTTTCTTAAGGAGGTTGGCTACTCAACTAAAAATGATAATTAAAATTAATGTTAGGCTCTCGGATATAAAATCAAGGATAATATGGAAGTATAAGCCAATGTGAGCCAACGCCGTTATTGGGGCGAAAATAAATTATTTATTAACTATACAAATTACAAATATACAATAATATAAAAATGATAAGAATTAGTTCAAATTTATGGAGGATATTCGTCTATGGAAATCTGCCATACAAAATTTAAAGTCAATGGTCTGCATGGTTGGTTTCATAAAATATGTTAGTTTATTTTTAATAATTTTATATTCAAGTTTGTTCAATTTTCACAAATTTTTATTCGCATCACATGTCTCTACATTTGATTCTACACATTATTCTCATTTATAATGATGGAAAATAATAACGAAAAAAAAGTTATACAATTTTTGCTATGTCGCCCGTGTATAAGAGTATAACTTCAATAATTAATTATATACTCGACAATCATGCAGACCATTGATTTTAAATTTTACATGGATGGCAGATTCCTATAGACGAATATCCTCCATAAATTTGAACTAATTCTATCATTTTTAGTTGAGTAGCCAACTTCCTTAATCCTCCGTACCTCGTTATATCCTCGAGAAATATTAATATATCACAGTCGCGCAATCCATTTGATATATCTTGTACGATCATTGTTGCATTTAAACCTTCATCGACATTCTTTATGTCCTTTATTATTCTTTCGATCTTAGAAAAATTTTCTGGCTCATCGTACAAGCTAAAGATAATCCCGCGTGACAAACGTAACTCTCTTATTGCCATTAATTGAGGAATCAAGTCTAGGCATAGCGATCTACCGGCACCTATGATAGTTATACGGCGGTATTCGCTCTGTATCTCTAAAGAGCCAATTTTCTGTTCTACTTCATGTGCCTGCGTAATGAGAATCCCTGGTGAAAATTTTTCTCATAATTTTTATACGAATTGGAACACTTTTCAGAAATACTGAGAAAATGTACATCTTTTTTAGAATTTTTCAATGTGGTTTCTGAAATATTCTAAGATTCGTATAAAAAAATCTTAGAATATTTCAGAATCCACATATATGAAAAATTCTAAGAAAAGATGTACATTTTCTCAGTATTTCTGAAAAGTGTTCCAATTCGTAAAAATTATGAGAAAAATTTTCACCAGGGAATACAAAAATATAAGACAAAATTGTTAACCGTATCTCTCTCTCTCTTTCTTCAATTTGCTTACACGTAGTAGATCCGTTTTTAACACTTCCAATTCTTCTCTCGTCAAATCGAAACGTATATTGTAATATTCAAGCAAGAGTTCACGAAACGTATCAACATCGCCTATATAAGTGACTTTAGTACCACTTATTCCGCATTGCTTCCATATCAAAGGTGGTTTCGTATGTTCCCAGCCGTGCAATTTGCAAACTGCACAAACCCAAGCCTAAAAATGACAATATAACTAACATAAGATAACAATATTATCAATAAGAAATCAAATTAAAGGAGATGTTTTTATACCTCCCATTCTGTGACATCTTTACAAATTTTTTTGAAATAAAAATTCGGCAATAATCTAGAAAGATTTATAGCAATGAAGCACGCGTAGTGAAATGACAAATTATCCACAGTTCCTGCTATCACGATGAAACATTTGTTCGACATTTTTGACAGTTGTAAGACCGACACAATGTTATTTCATATATGTTATATTCACACAGTGACTATATTATTCTACACATAAAAGCTAAAACAAAAAATATCATTTAAAAATGAAATTTAAATAATTTATTTCTTATATAAATTTACAGTGTAGTTATTTTAAGATATTATACTAATAATTATATTATATTAATAAAAATAAAAGAACACTTAGTAATTAAAATGACTGAGAGATCAATAACATAAGACTCAAAAAGCACATAAATTGTACGTTACTTTTGTTATACAAATATCGCAATTTAAACATTTTATGTTGAATCTCTTTTTTTTATTGATCTGGAATAACTTAATGAGTACTTAATTATATTATAGTATTCTAACAACACTTGTCAATACAAAAATACATATCAATTACAGAAAATAAATACTATAATGCTAATTGGGTCTTACAATATCAACTCTTACAAAAGAAATTATAAAATTACAATATTAAAATAATTCTCAATATAATTATCACTACAGATTTTCGTCATCAGATATATCAGATATTTCGGGTAAGTCGCAAGACAAAAGTTTCTTGTATTCTTCATCGGGAGTCTTATCGCAAGTAAGTTTCGAAATATCTGGCAACAGCAAGGTTTCTGAATCTAGAAAAAACAAATTGTTGATAAGCAAACTTATATTATTACGTAACACTAAGCTTCATACCTGACGCAAGTACGTTCTCTTCGCAAGGCTTTATGTTCTCTTTCTCCTTAGAGAGCAGATCTTTAAATTCTCTTTCTACAGCCTCAATGTATCCGTAATCTGTATAAAAAATTAATTTATAAAAGAATATTTCATTATAGATCTTAACAGCAGTTAAGTTACAAATTGTCTATCTCTCTATCAAATAAAGATAATTGTTCACATACCAAAATCATGTTGGTTGTCATGCCAATACGCCAATTTTTCTGGTTTGGGAAACTTTTTAATATTCTTTTTAGGGAGCAACGGCTTCTTAAAAACACCATCATTCAATTGCCTTTTTATACATTTATTAGTTGCAATATCTTCCTTCAGAGGAGATTCTTTATACTTGGACGACTGTGCAATCAGCTTCTATAAAAAAAATATTGCGAATAATTTACAGTAGACAAAGACTAAAGTCTTTAGTCTCCTAAAGATTCTTTAAGGCTTAAAAAACATTGTATCATAAACTGCACATAACATATTGTTCTCAATAAATACTAAAAATACATTAGCAATAAGAAATGAGTTAGAACCTGGTTCTTACTACCTTTGCTGGTATTTCCTTTCCTGGAGATATTGGACGCCCAGTATTGTCTACTTGTGTTACTTTCAGCTTCAAACAATCCTGTTCTTTACCATGTGTACTTTTCTTGGCTGAATGTATACTAGATATATTCATATCAGAGTTAGACCTTATTGACAGTCCCTTTGGTTTTGTGCCCGTCATTGTTTTAAGGGAGTTCGGTCTAATCTCGTGAGACGTTTTAGATCGTGCAATGGGTTTTATTTGACCTGTAGTCAAGTTAATACGTTACATACATTGTCCAACATTTGTCCTAACTTACTTACAATTTTCCCTATCCAATAATATTCCCTATCCATAATATTTTTTTACATATTATAATAAAACATTTCTCTAATTCAAACTGAGATAGTTACTCGACTTAGAACGTTACTCAATCCTCCACAATTATTCACAATCTTTTCTATATACAAATCATTTTATGACAAATATTTTTAATCTAATTTTTTTTTAAATTTATATAAGATAATTAGGGGAAAGACGCCAAACATTTTGTATTTAATTTATAAAAGAAATAATATATATATTTCAATTAATATAAATGTATTTATATGAAATATTTATATATTTATATCAAATATAAATGTATTTATTATTTAAAAAATACAATATTAGAAAACACTGTAAAATGAACATAAAGTAGTAGTTAACTTAAAAACTTATAAACGAATTCTGAATCATGATTGCTTGGCATCTTACCCCATTTGGCATCTTCTCCTAATTACCTTATACAAAATGAAAATATCAGAGGTACAACATATATTTTGCAACATAAAAAACTATAATCATAAAAACGAATTTCGCTTACCTCCGTCAGACTCGGCGAGTCCGCCCAACAAATTGAATATGCTGGACATTTTGTGATTATGTCAATATCTACAATCAGAAGAGTCCCTCGTGATGTTCACTTTCAGTTATTTCGTAGATCCGCGCAATTCTCCTCTCAATCTTTCTAATTGACGTAGGCGCGGAGTAACCTCGCCAGTTCGTTCGACATTTGAAAACAAAGGCAACCGTTTATCTCCGCACGCGCAATAGCATCCGTTTGATTTGTTTGCGCTGCGTTCACCGGAAGGATAGATGGTCGTGAAGCCTAAAAAAAAAGAAAATAAAACAGCCATCTTGACCACCATCTGTCCATTGAAGAGATCAACTATGAATATGGCGCCATTTTAAAATAATCTCTTCTACACTCTACACGATAATCTAGTTGTAAAATTAATTCATTTTGCAATTTATAAAAGAAAAGTTTAAACTGTGTATATATATAGTTTAAACATTTCTTTTATAAATTGCAAAATGAACCAATGGATTGTAGAGTAGATTATTAAATGATATTATATATATATATATATATATATATATATATCATTTAATAATCTATATATATATATATATATCATTTAATAATCTATATATATATATATAGATTATAAGGCGCACGTCACAATGTATACATATACATATGTACGTACCTATATATAAAATCATATAATTATGTGATTATTATATATATCATATAATTATTATTATATAATTATTATGATATATGTATCATACAAAAATCGAAATATTTTGAAAATGCTTGAGAAAAATAATTTACGAGCAAAATGAATGGAACGCATATACAACTGAATTTAGAACATTCAAGTTATCCATTAGCGATAACAAATACACGATAATTGTAAAATCGATTTATTTAGCAATTTATATAAAAAGAAAGATTTAAACTATACATATATTATATTTTGAAGATGTTTGAGAGAATAATTTACGAACGAGCAAAATGAATAAAACGCAGTGTTTACCCAACTGAATAGGAAACATTCGGGAATTATCCATCAGCGATACCGAATACAAGATAAATACATTTTCTTCTCGGACTGAAAAACAGATCGCAATTGGATGGACTACTTAATTGGGTGGAAGGACCGCTTTAGAGAAACAATCGCTTTAACATGTCTCATGTAAAACAATATATATATCTTTATTGATAATATACTTTATTAAAAGAGACAATGTGTGCACTGTCAGTAGCAAATATTTCATAGACAAATCATTCTTTGAGATGTATAATATATATTTGTATATGTATATAATGACCTATCGCGTGTCTTGCCTATAACGCATAAGCATCGTACAAAGGCCATTACAACAACAGAAAGCTACCAACTGTTTACAGTGGAATGCTTTAAAACAGATCTGTCCAATTATCGGAGTTGAGCTTACGTGCTGCCAATTGGGCAGATCTGCTTGGGGAGAAATCTGCACGATAAATCATTCGTGTATGTATATACAATTATTTACTACATACGCATAGACGAAAGAATACATTTGGGAGGAAAATAGCAAAAACAACCGCGTTAACAGAAACGTTAATGTTCGGAACATAATAAAGAATTAAATAAAAACAAATTAATTTTCTCTCTCCCGATTCGTCGTAAGCTTGATAGATTTTTCTTCGGGATATCATCTATTTTGTACGTTGGAGCATTCTCCCTTCGTCCATGCGTAACGCAATTAAGTTAAACGCTTATAAATGCTAAATGTTATAAATAAATCTTTGAGCTTCTTCTGCAAAAAGGAAAATGATTTTTTAGCTACTGTCTAAATTTTGCCATGTTCCGTTTTCCATAAACCTTGATCATCTTTACAATCTATATTAAAACGGTTTGTCAGTCTCTTTCGCATATCGACGAATTGTAAATGGTTTGTCGTATGAAGATTAACAGTAGCGCCTTCTTTGTCCTCCTCATCTTCAAGCCATTCTGATACTCTGGATGATTTGAAAAACGGCTGTAACAAACAAAATGTTACTTTAATTCAATGTTACTTCAAAGTGTATTCATAATAAAAAACATAAAAACATATAACCTTTAAGTATAAATAACAAAAATTTGAAGAACAAGTTTATAAATTTATACAATGTTATGGATGTTAAGTTCATGCATATAAAGTTACTATCAAACTTCCTTATTCTCAGCACATTTATCTGTATTCTTAGCATCTTCTCGGCCTCCTGCTACGTCAGATTTGCTACTTGGCCATGCATGCATAGAATAAAAATATTTTTAGTATACTTTTAGTCCATGTACGCTTCATTATAATAAAATGAGGACTGAAAGGAAATGCTAAGAATAGGACGTTTATTTGCTCCCAAGGTATCAAGGATAGGAAAGTGCGATTGCAAATTGACATATCTAGATTATCATACGTGTACTTACCAGATCCACAAACAACAAAGAGGAAGAGAGCTAAGAGCCAAGGCCCGACCGGAGATCCTTCCTCTTGCGCTTTCTAGCATAACAAAAGTTCCTGTTTAGAGTTACAGATATGAATGTCAAGTGACAGATGGAATGCGCACACGAAAGTATCAGGTATGCCAAGCGTCTGTTTCCTGGCTGCGATCCACTTCATGCTTACAAATGCTTCGAAGCGTTCAATTGTGACCAACCAGGACAAAGAATTCTACCGATTAACCAATCAAAGAATACTTGAAAACATTTGTAGCATCAAGTGGATCACAGCTGATCACAGCCTGAGTAAACAGACGGAGCATATGGATAAACGTAACCGATATTTTTCAACGATTGTCCAGTAAACGTCGCGACGGAGACGTTATCGATATTAATTCAACGTTTGTTCCAGATACATCTTAACGAAAAGGCTTCACATTCTTTACATATGGCAGACTTCTGTTGACACATGGAAGATTCTTTCGCTAAGTAACCCACTCGTCGCGAGTCGCTGGGTAACCGATGTAACAAACGATTAT
The DNA here is from genome assembly GCA_003063805.1 of Aphaenogaster ashmeadi. NCBI lineage: Eukaryota > Metazoa > Arthropoda > Insecta > Hymenoptera > Formicidae > Aphaenogaster > Aphaenogaster ashmeadi. Next base: position 8,748 of record NJRQ01001234.1, read on the forward strand.
GGTGATTCGTAAACGGGCAGGCTGAACGTTAAACGTCAAACGTCGTTTGACAGCGAGCTGTCAGGAAAACCATCTATAACCTCAATATCTCGGACTGACAATATTAACAGACGTCGGTCAAGCGCGAACGATCGAGACGAATTACCCGGTCGCGCGAACACGTTGAATCTTCCCATCTTCCTATCTCGACTCCCGTCCATATGTTATTTCCCTAAGCGTCGTCGAGGCCCGACGAATCCCAGTGAAAGTCTTCCTCTCGAAATTACCGCCGCATCTAGAGATTATCTGCACGATTTTATGACCGGATCGGGAGCCGCGAGGCCGCTCCCGGAAGCCCGTCCGGAGGACGCGATCGTGCGGCCGACGATTCAACGGCGAGGACTCACCGACGACTTGGGGACGTTTCCGCGTAGCGTGATGTTCTTCGTCGCCTTCTCGTTCGCGATGCGCATCCGCTGCTTCGGCGCCATCGTCCTCGCCCGTTCGATTCCCTCGGCAAGTGTGCGGCAGGAGAGATGCGAGACGAGAGTGCCCGACAACCACACTGTATACGTGTCCTCCAGGTCCGGCGTCCGCGAGACGTGTCGCGTACGTTGCCGCGCCGCGTTGTTACATTCGCCGACGTGTGCGCCGTGTGACACGTGAAGTTGCGCGACAACCCCGCTCCCTCGTGGCTCGTGCCACACTGTCACCACCGCGGTCGACCGAGCGACTTCCTTGCGCTCGCCCTCGCAACCGACGTTGCTTTCCTGTCGACGACGGTCGCGATATTTTATTCTCGATCGTGACTGCGGGAATGTGAAAAACAGCGAACGCGAAAGCGAAGATAAAAAGAAACGTCAAACGTTCGCTTGAGTCGGAAGAGGATGCTCGCGTCTGCCATATCTCGGCGGGAAAATTTGAATTTGTTGTTGATATAACGCGCGAGACATCACTGTTGTTGAAATAAGTTGTTTTACTGTAAAATTTATTGGAATATCGATTAAAATGTTGAGTTTTTAATATACGAGAGCGAGATGCGTCATTATTATTTAAAATAATTCGTTTTGTTATAGAATTAAAATATTAATTAAAATTTTGACTTTTTAATATACAAGAGTGAGAGGGGGGGAGAGAGAGAGAGACGTATCATTACCGTCAAAATAATTTGTTTTATTTTAGAATTAATTGAAATGTTGATTTAGCGAATTCGGTTGGACGTACTAGTGCGCACTCAGTGCACATTAAAGTCGTTGTACACAAATCGACGTAGCGATATATGTTTAATATAAATACGTAAATGGGTTAAATCGTGAAATTCTCAACACACTTTATTATGCTGTTTGATAAAATACGTATTTTATCATTCGAGATATTCGCATTTCACATTTGCACTCAGATTAGATCAGTGTACAACGGCTTTAATATGCACCAGTGCGCACTAGTGCATCCAATCGAATTCGCTATAAAATTTTTTAATAAGAGAGCAAGATATGTACGACGCACAATAAAAGCGCGGGAAACTATATTTGTTAACTAACAAAAGTTCTCTAATTGATGTCTCATAGTTTTCTTGAAAACAACTTACAAACTTCTGTTAGTTAACAAATGCAGTTTCCCGCGCTTTTATTGTGCGTCGTACATATATCTTGCTCTCGAAGAGCGGTATTCATAATAGTCCGTTCTTATTTTAAAACCATCTTAAGTAATGTCTTAAGACGCTAATACGGTTCTGTGATTGATTTATGACATCTTAAGATTGTACTTAAGACGATCTTACATATAAGAACCGATCATAAATACCGGCCTTATATTAAAAAATTTTAATCAATATTTCAATTAATTCTAAAGTAAAATGAATTATTTTAACGGATAATGATACGTCTCTCTCTCGTATATTAAAAAGTCACAAAAATTATTTTAATGATACACATTGGTAGGTTCCTCTCCGATATTCGGCGAAAACATGAGACAAAATATTGCAAATTGCAATGTGGTTACTATCTGATGTCTTAAAGACGTCTTTTAGTAAAGTCCTAAAGACGTCTATATGAACGTCTTTTAGACACGCGTGTTGTCTGGGACGTAGAATGAAATTTCAACTGAATTCGAATTTCAGATGAATTCGCAGAGAAAGAAGCGAAACTGCAATCGTGTTGTATACGTAGAAATTTTATATTTTTTTCAGAATCGCTACATCTAACAACAAATCATTTATTTTCGAAGACTCCCACCAACATTAGTCTCTCGGTAAAGTCACTGAAACGTAATACTCTCATCGTTATGTCTCTTACTTGAGTACCTATCTCTAATTGCGTTTGCGGAATTAATTTCTCGTCTCTCGATGGCGATCAATTTGTGTGATGCGGGTGATTGCTCGCCCGCGGAAGAGAATCGTGAGCGTGGACTCATTCGCGAATCCTAAAGACGGAAATTCAAATGTAAAGAAAGGACAATGCGCACGAGATCATTATCCATGCGATCGTCATATCGCAAGCAAGATCTTATATCGACACGATTTTTGCTCCTTACTTTGAATCCTTTAGCTTAACGATAAGGGCTTTCCGTTGATAACGAAACATGTAATCGGTAAACCGACTCGACAATCGCGAGATTGGAAAATGACGTAAGTCACAGTTACTCCCACACTCCATACACAGTTTGCATATCAATGAAAAGGTGTTTCGTGAAACTAATTAAATAAATTATAATGCATTAATGTCCTCACGTCTAATTTATCCTGCACTGTTTATTACAGTTTTCAGTATTGCAACATTCTACTTTGCGTTTTTAAGAATCAGAAAAAATTGTTTTTCATCATAATTTTTTAATGCTTCATTGTCCGAGCTGAAATCTCTAATAGCGTTTTCCATTGGGAGAACTGGTGCGCACTGAGTGCGCACTAAGGCTTTTTCTTAATCAATTTTGATATTTACAAATCATCGATCTTAAATATTTCTTGAAATACTTCTCAGTAAAATGATCTGTACATCATCCATACAGATTGTTTTATTAGTTAAAAAGTTTTTGAACGTGATTTAAGCGATCTTAAATATAATAACAGATTATAAACAAGCCTTAGTGCGCACTCAGTGCGCACCAGTTCTCCCAATGGAAAACGCTATAAATAGAAAGCAAATCAAAACTTCTTGATTTTTGTACGATCAATTTTCTGTGCCGTTCGCGCGTGCAAGCGAGTCGGCGAGATGTACACACACGTGATAAAGAACGGTCGCGACCGTGCAATTATATCTTATTATATATATATTTTTATAATAATTAATATATTATACTATTATATATATTATTATTAAATAAATATATATATATTGATTATTACAATTCTTTTACCGGCAATATTTAGATCAATAAAAAATGTATGACACAACGTTAAATTTGCACGATTGCGTAAGTTTTGTTCGTATAATAGCTCGGACTCATATGGGATTCGACTAACACTTACAATTATTAGTTTATTATTGACAGGTGACTGCATTTGCGACACGCGCACGTGCACTAGTATAGGATCCGTTTACAGCATATCTTTACTTGCATCGAATAGCGAAACGACTCGAAAGAAAAAGGATAGACGAACGAATATGAGATGAAGACGTCGTTCGAATATCTAACGGTAGACTCGCGACGGCGTGAGTTCCGTTGGAAGAATAATAATATATTAAAGGACATACGTCGTGCCCCTTCTAGAATGGACATTAATTAAGTCGATGATGAGTAAAGCTGAAAAACAAGAATCGCACTCTCCAGCGACGTGACGGACAGTTGCTTTGGACAAATGAAGTATATACTTCATATCATCGAGAGCAGCAAGTGTCGCGTGCGCAGTTAGGAATTATATCGCACGATCCACGATGCGAATACTTTGATCAGTGATGTACTTTTAGTCTATCTTGACCGTAGAATATATTTTTCGCACGAATGCATTGGTGCCCATATATCCGACTGTTCCGCACATGATACCCAGGGCCAAGCTGAACAATGCCATGTATCCGAAATAAAACGCCGTTTGGAAGAGACCGTACATTCTGCGAAAAGAATACATCAAATGAATATAGGTGGGACTTTATTTGCAATCAAATGGTTTGCTATAAGAGAAGCGTATATCTACTCACTTAGTTTTGAAGAAGAAGTAGTAAAAGGAATAAACGTAGACGTAACCGGCCGTCGAAGCTGCTGCAAGAAAACTCGTCCACTGCCTGAGGATGATATTTGCATTGTACAAAAGAAAAAAATAAGATATACACGATGCTAATTACATGATGCTAACTTACCATCGATAATCTTCGGCATTCAGCAAGAAATATGTACATACGATAGTGACGCATACAGTCACTATCATGAGAATAACGAACACTAGTAACATAAATCCGTAGACGTAGTAGATCTTGTACGCCCAGAATGAGGTAAAGACGAAGTACCTGAAAGCGTCGACGGACGTAATGAATAACTATTAAGTGAATAACTTAAGATACCAATAAAACGACTTCATACATTTCAATGAAGATCGAACCGAAGGGTAGAATTCCGCCGAGCATTATGATCACTAGCGGTTCCATAAACCATTTCTTCTCGGGTATTGGTCGAGGCACTGCGTTTACGCGGCACGGAGCGTCCGGTGTCCCAGCGAGATTACGGCCTAGAATGGTACCTACCAGCGTCAGCGGTAATATCACAAATATGCAGATACATGTTACCGCAACCTGCGCACATATAATTGGTGTTCATATTAATGGGAATTGGATGCAAGGTACACGCAACGGGAAGATCGAGTTCGAATACGCAGTTACAAACCATGGATCCGAAGGGTATTGCTCTGCTGGCGTGGTAATACATAGCGATAAAATTGATGAAGAAAGCGGTGCCGCAGACCATGAGCGGTAGCATAAAAGCGCTGAGGATCATCTGCTTGATCCACACGCGTCCACCCATCCGCGCGTACAGTCCGCCGCCCGCGTAACCGTTGATAGGCGACGTGGCCGCATATACAAATATCGCCGTTGATAACATCGAACCACGTTCCGTATAAAGCTCTCCCAAGATAGCGAAAATAATTACGCTCAACACTACTACTGTGACCTTTATATACAAAAAATAAGACTCGCAATTAAAAATAATACTTGCAATTTTTTTTTATTTTATTTTAAGAAGTTAGGATATAAAGATAATGATATCTGTACCTGATAGCCTGCGCCTATGAGAGCTGAGAAGAGCATAGCATGACTCGCAGGCCTAAACACGTCTCCGTGTACCTGTTTCCAACCATATTCGTCGCCCAAATCCCTCTCCATGTCGTCCATCTCTTCGTCTCTGCTATATCTAGCATAATCTTTTCTCAAAGTGCGCATCAAAATCATTGAAACAAGTCCAACGAGGAAAATCACCATCATGAAGCTGTTAAAGATGCTAAACCAATGTATCTGAAAAAAAAAGATTTGTAGTATACAGCGTGTTTGTTTGTATTCGTTATTTCGAGAAATAAAGATCCCATAAGAACTTACTCTATGCTGAAAGAAGTTAGGATCCAGATACTTGTCGAATCTATCTTCAAATTTAATATTACTTTTCTTCCAATTGACTTCATAGCTAAAAGGTATACGTGCGCCCTGCACCAGCTTCACTCTGTTATCGCTGGTCAGATTAACATCCACTATTTGCTTACCGTTGTATCCGATATCAAATTTTTTATGCGCCCAGATGTAATAGGAATCTGATACCGCGACTCCGTCATTGTTTTCCATCTCTCCTACAACACCTGTAAAATAAAGGTTTAAATGTCAGGTTCTGCCGCGCCTTGATACGAGTGATGAGAAGCATTCATGTTAATTACCCCATATTGGCAAATCGTCAATGTACATTTGATACCAATACTGATTCTTTATCGCATATGCAAATGCCTTCTGACTTTCTTCGTTTAAACTTACTTGGCAGTATTCTGTCTTTGAGATATCCTCTGAAACATCCCATTAAACTTTCATGATTTTGTACTTTATATATTCTCGATTGAATGATATTGGCTGAGCAATTATACATTCGTATCATCATCAGTTATAGATATATATACTGGTCATAAATGCATACCTTTGAATTCGATATCTAAGCCGCTGAATTTCAGCTCGATACCTTGCAGAGCCTCTGCCAGAGTCTCATGGTAATGATTGATGACATTCTTGGTGCCTGTACAAAAGGGTAGGGAATAGTAGGAGTACGTCTCCTGACGATTGTGATACGGTCCTACGGTGCTCATCCATAGTACAACCTCGTCGCCATCCTCGTACTGAAAGCAGACAATACGTTCACATTTAAGACACTCCCAGCTGATCCATGTCACATTTCGATTCATAGCATCCTATATAGGAAATAGGTTGAACAAAACAACGCAACGCAATTTAAATAAAGCTACGTTGCGGAATCGAGACGGAATTCGCCGACGGCAATTAGGCGAGAAGATAAACGGCTTTTCCCGATACATATCAAGTAGATCCGATATCGGTCGAACACTCGTTTCAATGTGGTAACGGAGTGCGAACGGGCAGGGAGCGTGAAAGAGACGGAGAACGAGAGAGGGAGAAAGATAACGTGAAGAGACGTGTCCGCGGCGCGACGTTTGGCCTTTAAATGCCAACAGCAGGTCGCGACAACCTGACATTCGGGGCCGGGGCGACACGCCGCGTTGGTACGGGCGGGTATACTCACGACGTGGTTGTGCTCGTCGGCGCGGGCCGACGGCGCGAGGAGGCCGAGCGCCAGAAAGCAGAGCAACTGCCGTCCCCGACGCATGTTTATCCCGTTCCTGAATGACGAGGCGCGCCGACCGGCCGGGCGCCCTTTACGCGTACGCACGAACAAGTGATCCCACCAGCGAGACGCGGCGACGGCGGACAATCCCCATATAGATTTCGTAATGTATGCCGTGCGCGCAGCGGCCAAGCGGTAACAACACAGGCGGGGGACACACGGGGATGCACGGTGACGGACGGACTCCGACGGACACGTATCAACTATCAGGAATGCCGGAACGATGTATTATGCACACACACCGCGGCGCGGCCGTGGATACGCGCTGTCGGCTGAGAGGCCGTCGTACCTCGCCCGCCGCGCCGCCAGATGGCGCCCGGTGCCGCTCTCGCACCTCAAGGCGCGTTTTTAGGGCACACAAAAAAAAACGCACGCAGTAAAGCGGTGTCTACAATGAGATTTTAAGCCGTAAGATTTAACATATCGACCAATCACAATCAAAATTGCGGTCTTACTTTTAGAATGCTCAACTGTGATTGGTTGATATGTTAAATCTTACGACATAAAATCTCATTGTAGACACCGCTTAAGGGCCTCTTCGACCAATTCCGATTAACTTAGGCTGCGTTCCGATATTCACTACCAGTACAGAAAATCTGTAGTTGACGTCACGTATACTATAGATTTTC
>NJRQ01001234.1:21261-36967 GCA_003063805.1 Aphaenogaster ashmeadi
ACTGTGATTGGTCAATTTCTTAGGGCTTAAAGCTTACTACACCCTATTGTAGACCCAGTCGTAAACCCTAAGAAATTGACCAATCACAGTCGATTATTCTTCTCAAATTCTACTGTGATTGGTCAATTTCTTAGGGCTTAAAGCTTACAGCACTTATTGTGGACTAGGGGTTAAGGCTGGGTCTACAATAGGGTATAGTAAGCTTTAAGCCCTAAAAAATTGACCAATCACAGTCGATTATTCTTCTCAAATACTACTTTAATTCGTCAATTTCTTAGGGCTTAAAGCTTACTACATCCTGAGGTGCATTCAGGAATTACGCCCAGAACTCTGGTGTGCTGAAAAGCCAGGGGCGTAACCTCACTCTTCTCACAAGGGGGGCTGATTCTTAAGAGAGGGGGGCTGGCATCAACGGCCAAGTAAGCAAAAAAAAATGCGCTAGCGTTTTTGGTATAACCAAATTAGAGCATACAATTTTTTTCGTATTAGTATATATTATTATTGCACATATTATTATTATTATTTGTACCGTAATTTAAAATATGCATATATATATATATATAAAATTTTAACATAAAAAGCTCAGCTAGTCAACAATATATGTGCAACTTATATACGTGTGCAGCTGTATTCACGGGATATCTCTTGTCAAAGACAACCTTCTCGTTGTACACGTTTTTGTCGAGTTTACTTTAATGTGCATACTTGCAAACTCGTCCACAACAGCGTCTAAATCAACGTGCTACGTTTTAACCATTTCAGGACTGAGAAGGATCTTTCACAAGAGGCATTGGTTATGGGAATAGTTGCTGCTAGTGTAAATAGTCTGCAAAGGCAAATAAATCCATCTTCAAGTTTCTTCAGTTCTTTTAAGACATCGGTGAGATAGAGAGAGAGAGAGTACTCTGTCGAGCGTAAAAGTCGCTCGTGGCCCAGGGGGGGCTCGATGTAGCCTAAGGGGGGACTGAGCCCCCTCTAGCCCCCCCTAGTTTACGTCCCTGGAAAAGCTATAGTGACATGAACTATACACCAGAGTTATCTGGACGTAATTTCTGAACGCACCCCTATTGTAGACCCAGGCTTATATCCTTCCGTCTCTTTCCGTAGCCATATTGCCGCGTATTTATACAGTCTTGGCCAAAAATATAAAGCACCTTATTATTTTTTTCATTTATCTGAAATTCTTTTACCTGTATTGTTTTCTATTGGTTACCGGTATTATATATATGTTTAAAGAGTTCTTGAAACAAAAAATAATTCCCAGCACGTGCCATAAATTAATTTTTTAAACTTTCAGATAAATGAAAAAAATATAAGTGCTTTATACTTTTGGCTAAGGCTGTAACTGTGAGATAAAATTTTTATATTATTTATATTTTCGTATCTGTGAATATATATTTGTTTCCTCGAGCCTTATACATATATAGAATTGTAAAGATTTTAAGCTTGTATAAATACGTATCTTGTGATATGTGTATTTTTAAAAACTTCTCGGTTAAAAAGGATGATTAATATTATCATTGCCGTCATGCGATTCAATAAGAGTTATAAATAAAATTTATTGTAAAATTAGATAATAATTATTATAAAATAAGAATTATTGTAATAATTATTATAAAATAAGAATTATTATAATAATTATTATAAAATAAGAATTATTATAATAATTATAATAAAATAAGAATTATTATTATAATTATTATAAAATAAGAATTATTATTATAATTATTATAAAATAACAATTATTATTATAATTATTATAAAATAAGAATTATTATAAATACAATGAGAAAGCTTGTGAAATTATAATTTACTTCAAACATTTTAGGGATAAATTTGCGACCAAAAGGTAAGAAAAAAGGTTTTCATTAGCCTGGGTCTACAATAGGGTGTAGTAAGCTTTAAACCCTAAGAAATTGACTAATCACAGTAGTATTTGAGAAGAATAATCGACTGTGATTGGTCAATTCTTAGGGCTTAAAGCTTACTACACCCTATTGTAGACCCAGCCTTACTCCTGGTCCACACAATAGGTATTGTAAGCTTTAAGCTCTAAGAAATTGACCAATCACAGTAGAATTTGAGAAGAATAATTGACTGTGATTGGTAAATTATTAGGCGATTTTTGGCGTAACTCTGGTATAAGTAACCAAAGTGTACCAAACTGCACCAGCACCAATAGCAACCACCGATAGCGACTTTGGTATATGTACCAAACCATACCAAACGATCGCTGCAAAAATCGCCTATTATAGCTGGATTCCGTAAAGCGCATATGCGCGCATTTTTCTATAGTAAACGTTACGTATACTATAGATATATGCGCAAATATGCGCTTTACGGAATCCATGCTTATATATGTAGTTGCAATAAAAAATACTAAAGAGCCTTGAACATTTTCAAGGATGGATTTCTTCTTTTTGCGCATGCGTCGTCAGTCACTATAGCTACCAAATACAAACGTCACCGCGTCCAGGATTTCGCCGGGCTGTCATAAATAATTGTCACGAACGATCAGCGGTATCTTGACACATGGCGATGGGTGATATAGACGTGATTCTGAGTCAGCTAGGATGGCAAGACGGCTTCCGAATTCCAGTAGCTAACGAGGAGAACAAACGTCTAGAAGAAGAAGTAAAGACGCGACCCGGAGATTCGGCTTGATTAGCCTTGCGGCTCGACTCGGACTCCAATCAACTCAATTGGCAATTAATTCATTTCGGCAGAATTATATTGGCGACAAAATTTCTTACTATATATATGATTTGTTGTTCTCAAATCCTCCTTTAATTGTTCTTTTCATATATCAAGTAAAAGATTAATAGTTGTTTTTGTGCGAACAAAATATTACTATTACTTGACAAGTTAATTGCCATTTAAATTAGATGGAGCTTGGTCGAAGTCATTCTTATACAAGTAGTTTTTTTCTCGACCTATTAGGACAATTGATTACCATTGAAACAATTCTCCAACGAAAACATGATAGATACTTAAATGATTTTGACAATTATAAACAAATACGCAAAGTAAATTTGATACAGTTGTTCCTCTATTTGTTAGAGTAGAAAATCGTTGTGTGATCTGATAAGAGTTAAACATGCTCGCGTGAAATAACATCAACTTTCGTTAACGAGTCAAGATTTACTAAGAGTCCTAAGATAACTTTGATTTGCGTAATTACTACCCTACTGAAAAATTTTTATTGAGATCATGATTGAGAATAAAATTTTTATTGAGATCATAATTGAGATCATAATTGAGAATAAGAATTTTCAGTAGGGTAAATATAAGCAAAAATTGTTTTCGGGACATTTAAACATCCCGGTATAGAAATAAAATGCTTTGTAGGGTTTTTGAATATATTTCTTATGTTATTTATCACAATTGAGTATCTTATGCTTAATTATTATAACGAAGAGAATAATTATCATATCTAATAATTACCATCTATTAATATTAATTATTATTACATACTTGATTATATAAGTAAAACGTACAGAAAAAATAATTACACATTAATGGATCAAAAAAGTTAATTTAATTAAAAGTTAATTTAAATAAAATTTAAAATTAAATTCAAACCTTTAATTTTATTTTAATTAAATACAATTAAATTATTTAAAAATATAATTTTATTTAATTAAAAAAAATTAAAAGTTAATTTAATTAAAAGAATTAATTTAAAAGAAGCCATAAAGTATCTTAGACATTTGCATTATTCGGACAGGTTGCTATAAAGACGAAGCAAAAGGTCTCGTTAAATGCGAAGTTGGAGAGCCTCGAAGAACGGCTGAAGATGATCAGGAAGCATACCGGCGACTTGGGCGTGCGGCGTGACTTCAATCAAAAGCTGCTCGTTGAGCATTCGGCTCAATTGGAAACGGAAGATCATCTGTATCGATTGACTGGTAACACCGAATCGTCGCTGCGCCAAGAAGCGCGCGAATTCGAGAAAGAATGGGCGGACGTGAATCGCAGGGTATCAAGTGTGGAGAAGGAGCTGCTTAGGATGACGAAGAAGCTGGCCGAGGCGAAACAGATGGTCCAGTTCGACGAGAATAGCTTACGCAACTGGGAAGAGATGCTTGCGCAGAAGGAGGAGGATAATCAATTAATAGAGGACTACATGAAGCAGGATGCGCAGAAATACAAAGTATATAGCAATTATAGCATATAATATAAAGATAAAGATGTCCAGAAATGCTTATAAACATTCCTGGAGAAGTAGCGCAAGAAATTATTCTGGTTAACTCGACTTTTTGTCGTTTTACTTTATTTTTCATATTAGAAGAGAATATAGGATTCAGAATAGATTAAAAATACTAGAAAAATTGTTCAATCTCAGAAACTTCCTTAAATATTTATATTTAATTTAGATCTACTAATTTGTCTAGATCTACTAATATTGTTTTGTTTTGGTATTTCTAGGATTTAAAGTTGTTTAGCATTTTCTATAAAATGTTTCCTACAATACAATACTAAGTGTTACTATATATTTAGAAGTTAAAAAAATTATAAAACTGGGATTTAATGATAATAAAAATAAACAAAAAGTTCCGGGAATCAGATTGATTTGTATGAGAGTTGAGAAGTTTTAACTGATCATATGATATACAATTTGATCCTTAGGAATTGGAGCAGAAACGGCAGAAACTCAGCATAGAACTTGAAACTTATCGTCAAGCTATTATCAAAACCGTCGGCGAGATACAAGAGATGGAGATCGTTCTGGACCGCACAGCGAAACTGTACATGGAAGCGTTAAAAGAACGCAGACAAATGATAAATCAGTGGACGCAAAGCGTCAACGTTTTACGGCAGAGGGATAACGATATACAAAATAGTCTAAAAGTATGAATGATGTTTTTCTCTAATTTTGCGTCAAATATAAGACACAAATCGTTGCAGGAAATCGAAACATTGCGAGAGATCGGCAGAGAGAAGAAGAACAATCTCGAAGAAGTAGAGCAATTTTTAAAAGATCAAGTTGTAAATAATAAGCAGCTAGAGGAGTTGATTAAACAATCGGAGAAGGAATTTGGTACAGTCCAAGAAAAACAGCGCAAAATCACAGAGGCGATTGATATCTACGGCATCGAGGTGAAGGCAATAGAAGAAAGATTTAGATTATATTTTCTATAAAATTACAAATCTAGTTTTGTAAATTATCGCGCACTAATTTAAATGTAACTGCTATTGGCTACTTTATTTTTCGTAATTTTACTGAATGATTATACGTTTGTCGATAATTATCGAGACAGCTGTACACCCAGAGGAAGTTAGTGGGGGATTTGGCACGTCGTACACAGCAAGTCCGAGCTAATGCGAAGCGGAAAAGAATCGACATCGAGAACAAACACATAAAGGTGGACGATTGCAAAAAACGAATCAATGATTTAATGTCGACTCTGGAAGAGATTGAGAATCAAAAGTTAAATGTCGAGGAGAGAACGAAGCGTTTGGAGAAAATGATCGAGGTACATTTTTATTATATATTCAATAGTATCCCAGTAAGCAAAAAATCATTGCTACAATGTTATTATAACGATATTCACCAACATGCAACGTTTACAAGTATGTAATTTTTAATATAGTATAGAACATGTAATACTAAAAAAATATTTGCAGTAATGTTTGTAAAACATTTCAACAATGTTTGAAAAATCATGCTATCAATTAATCTTTTTAAAATATTTATACAATATTATTTACAAACGTTCAAAATATGCACATAAAATCAACATTTCTAAATGCTACTTTAATGTTTCTTGCTTACTGGGATATTTCTGTCATATGTTACTATTGTGAAGAGAGATCAATTCTCGAGTTGTTAGCAAATCGTTAAAAAAAATCAATTTCAATATAAGAATCTTGGAAAGAGTAATTTATTGTAACTGGTTTCAGCACGACGAGAAACGAAAATCCACGATCGTCAAGGAATTGAATCGATTGCAAGCAGCGATTTTGCGTACAACAAAGAGGATTGTAGAATTGGAGAACGAAAAGAAGACCTTGCAGATGGAAATTCAGGGTGAACACAAGAAGGTCGATCTGCTCAACGCCTTGCTCGCGAAGGAGAACAAACTTTTGGGAGAGAAGAAGGAAACTCTTTATCAAGTGGATTTCAATCTACAGAAGTGCGAGATGAAACTCGAACGGATTAGAGGGCACGAGCGCGACAAGAACGAAGCCGAAAAAAAGCAGACGAAAATCGAGGAGCTGCAAGCTGTGCTGAAAGAGAAAACGGCCACATCTAAATTGCTGCAAAATCAGATCGTCAGTTTGGAGGTAAGACCCCTATAACATTTTGCATTTTTTTCACAGCGCGAGAAAAAATTCCGTTAATCGAAGAAAAGGAAACTAAAATCAGCTAAAAAAGCTGGTAAGAAAATTTAATCAAGTAAAACTTGATCCTGATTTTTTAATCTGCAGCACGATATGAGAAAAGTATCTACTTGCTTATCGAGCGAAAACGACGAACTCGAACGATTACGGAGCAAAAAGCAAGATCTATTGTTGCTGTTAGACGGGGGCGAGAAGCGACTGAAAATCGCGCAGTCCCGGAACGAGGAAAGACAAGTGGAAGAAAATATAATGCGCCTTCGGGTGTCGCAGCTCGAGCGAATGACATCGAACGTGAGCGACAAGGTCTACGATTTGGAGAAGTATCGTCTTCATCTCGAAGCTGTGAGTCATTTCCTTACTTAATTATTTCGTTAGAATTAATTCCCATGAGAATAACAAGAACATTAGCCTAATAACAGAAGAAATAACATGAAACGATTCGGTGTAATGATAAATTGCAAAGTCAAAGTCATATTTGACATATTCATTCATCTTTGCAGGCGCTTAAGGAGCGCACAGCAGAAATCGCGGCGCAGAAAGAGGCGCTCGCTGTGCAGAAGAGGGTCGCCAGCAACGAGTGCTCGGAGCTGCGCACTGCTATCACCGAGAGAAAAAGCAGAATACGGCAGTTGCAGGCGCGATATGACAGCGGCGTCGCGACGATGGGTGCTACTCCAGATGGGGCGCAGATGAGCACCGCATACTTAAAGATACAGAGCGCTCAAGAACGGTATATGCTGCGAGAGCAAGGCGACAAGCTGGACGAAGCTATCACACGAACCGAGCAGGAGATACGTAGCATGGAGAACACACTGCGGGTGGTAAACGTATGTAACGACAAGTACAGGGACAGTATAAGCGCGGTTGATCAGGATGGACCTGAGTGGACGGAACAGAGGAGGCTCGACGAGCAGATGCATAACGCGCGGCAGAAGCTACTGCAAAAGCAGACGCAGCTGCAACAATTGTTCGATGAACTGCAGGTACTTTCGCTATTTATAGAAGCTTTCGGTAAATATGCATAAAACTGGTGCTACCTCCAATGACCTTGACATATGTTGTCAAGGTCAACCTCCTGAGTGACCTTCAAAAGGTTTTAGTTTCGGCGGTCATTATTTGTTGAAAAGTTATTAACAAAAAAGTTTGAGAAATATACCCCGAAAAAATATAATCCTATCTAAACCAATTCTGTCAAAATATTGCTCAAATCTTTCACCTTACTAAATTGATGAGTCTATCATATACTAAGATAGCAAATCTTGAGAAAATTAGCAAAGACCCCTACGCAAGGTTTATATTCTGTCGAAATATTGCTCAAATCTTTCACCTTACTAAATTGATGAATTTATCATATACTACTAAGATAGTAAATCTTGAAAAAATTAGCAAAGACCCCTACGCAAAATTTGTATTCTGTCGAAATTTTATTGTCATTCAAATTTTAGTTTTGTGATAGGTGGGGGGCTTCGCCCCCACACCCCCCAGCGGGGCTTCGCCCCTGGACCCCGCGTCGTCATCGGCGCAGTGTCCTCTATAAACTGAATTACCTATATATATAATTACCTAATAATTACCTAAATGGTACTTCTTTTAGCACTGACATAAACTGGTATATTTCTCAAACTTTTTTTGTTAATAACTTATTTTTAACAAACAATGACCGCCGACTAAAACCTTTTGAAGGTCACTCAGGAGGTTAACCTTGACAACATATATCAAGGTCAAGGTCATTGGAGGTGGCACCAGTTTTATGCATATTTACCTATTTAACTCATGCAAAATATTATTTAAAAAACAAGCGTGATAAATAGACATAATTAATAGTAATAAAATATAAAGAATCAATATTTGAATTTTATCACAGAAAGCACAGAATGATTATACTCAATTGCTCGATGATATCGAGAAAGCGAAGGAAGAGAAGGAAAATAAGCAACGTTATTTATCGGGTATTGAGAAACAAACGGCAGAACAAGGAGAGAAGATATCCAGAGCCGACAAGAGCCTTCGTAAGGCACAGAAGGATATACAAAATGTATATACCTTTAAAAGGGACGATACTGTGCTTTTGCAACAGGTACGTAATAAATATACGATAAAAATCTGCCGTTAAATCATGTCCTTTGATGATTTTATCTCGAAATATTTTCCAGAGAGAAGTGGAACTGCGGGAGCTTCAAGAACAGAACGCGTTGGTCCTTCAAGACATCGCGGAGTTCACGATCCGTCATGTGGAAGCTGAAGCATATGTTAAGAAATTGTTGATGGCCAAGAAGATTGAGTTACCATGCTTTCCTCCATCGATCAGATCGCCTATCAGTCCTTGCGGTAGTTCCGCAGCCTCGATAGATCAGCCTTTGAAGAGCACGAGTCGCATAAGCATCTTCACGTCGTCGAGGGAGAGCATTGGCAGCATAATTAAGATGGAGCCGCAATTTGGGGAATGTACGTGCATTAGGATTAAGAACTATAATTGGGATATTTCTTAAATATCTTTATGTTTTTCTTTAGATCTTTACATCGTCGAAGTAGGAAAGGAAGTAGAAATAGAAAGTTTAAAATAAAGAAAAATTTTTACTGAATAATTTCCGATAATTTCCGATTTTTTAAGATGACGTCGAATTTTCATTAAATCTTAATAACAATTACTAATTCGTATTCCATTTGATTTTAGCAGCGAGTAACGCATCGAGGAAAATTACAAAGCGTGATGCCGCATCTAAGGAATCCCTCACTATATCGAAGCGATCCACTATTTCACACGAAAAGCAACAATCACGGAAAAAGTCGTGATAACAATTTTGATAGCATAATAATTAGAATTGGGCAACAGTTATTTATCTACGTGACTGTCAAGGCGTAGCTTTTTTCTTATTCCATCTATTTATAATTAAAAAATCAACATGCATGATAATGTATAGTTATCATATCAAGTAAGTTGTATTATCGCACTAAAATATACAGAGTGGGGAGAAAGTCCCGGATCCCTGAAATATCTCATCTGGGATATAGAAAAAAAATGTTAAATACAAAAGTAGTAGGGTTCAAGATCAAGGTCACCATCAAGTGCCCCACTTTGAACTCTACTACTTTTGTATTTAACATTTTTTTGTATATCCCACTCCTTCCGAGATATTTCAGGGGTCCGGGACTTTTTCCCCACCCTGTATATGTAGGTATAGAGACACATGCACATAAATTCTCAAAGATCAACGTTTAGAGTTACGTATGTTTTTTATGATAAGAATAACACAACTGCATCGCGTGAGTCTGTCACAAGCAGTCCGGTCAAAACCACAAGTATCGCCTGCATGTTTCGGAGATAAACGTAAAGTAGGTGAAGACTTTAGAGAAATCAGAAGATGCTTTCGTCAAACAGCAGTCTTATATAAAAAGATTTTACATATTTATTTTTCTACTCTCCAATGTATTTACACAAATAGTGAATAGTGAATTTAGAAAATTTGGTTTGAATTTTTTTGTAACATCTATTAACTTTTAACCGAGAGGTAAACCGCTGAGGGCATTGCGGTGTACAGATTTGGGGCATTAATGGACATTAGTGGGCATTACATAAAAAAATCACTAGTAATGCCCAAAAATTGTGTACTTTTAGGGGTAAACCGCTGACCAAAATTGTATACACTAATACCTAGTAATGCCCAAAATTGGTGTACACAATTTTGGTCAGCGGTTTACCCCTCGCTTTTAACAATCATATTTGCCGTATGAGTGTCGCTCAAATTTTTTTGTAAAAATATTGTGTTATATCATATATTGATAAAATTAATTATATTTGCATTTGCGACAATAAGGCCGAGAGATATTAGCGATCTATTCAATTAACTATCCCTCTCTAACCTATAAATCCTATCTGATTCTAACCTTTGCAATTTATCTACCCAAAGTTCGTCGGCGAATAAAATACTCGTGTAATTGGTTAGAAGGGAGTCTTGCTCACTGAAGATTCAATATAATTTCCAGATGGCTGAATTAACAGAAGTTGAGAGTAATAAAATTTTCGGAGGATGGCAGAAGGTGTATACACACAACAGGTAAATATAAAACATGATTTATACGAAAGAGTTATTAGTAATCCCTACAAGGATTTGTTCCTGAATTTATTTTGAAGTATTTTATGCATATAGAACAAATGATTGTGATTGTTTGACAGTACAGAATTGGGATGCAAGATGAGATTTGCTGTTTATGTACCACCCGAAGCTGAGAAAGAGCTAGTACCAGTTATCTACTGGTTATCCGGTCTTACATGTACCGAGGCTAATTTTAGTCAGAAAGCCGGGGCGCAGAAATACGCTGCGAATCACGGCGTGCTTCTTGTCATACCTGATACCAGCCCAAGAGGGCTGAATATTCCTGGAGAGGATGACAGTTACGACTTTGGTAGTGGCGCAGGATTCTATGTGGACGCAACGCGCGAGCCATGGAAAAAGAATTACAGAATGTATAGCTACATTACCAAAGAATTGTCAACTTTGATCAATAAAGAATTTCCAACTTCACCATCTAGACAGTCCATAATGGGTCATAGGTATAAAAAATAATCCTTTGCGGGGACATTTTGGAATGTAATATTTAAAATGCTTCTTCTTTCCTATTGTTTAGTATGGGAGGACATGGCGCTCTAATTTGTGCCCTTAAAAACCCTGGAAAGTTCAAGACAGTCTCAGCCTTTGCACCCATATCTAATCCAATCTTGTGCCCATGGGGAAAAAAAGCCTTCTCAGGGTACCTAGGAGGATCAGAGGGTGATGCCGCATGGAAGGAATGGGATGCTACAGAACTGTCAAAAAAATATAATGGCCCACCTTTGGACATTTTAATCGATCAGGTTCTAATTTTTAATTATATCTCTAACATATGTCCATATTTAATTTATTCTAGCATTTGACTTCTTTGATCTTTTAATTAGAACGATTCATAATTCTATAATGAAAATTTGGGGATTTACAGGGCAAGGAGGATCAGTTTCTGAAAGAAGGCCAATTATTACCAGAAAATTTATTAAATGCTGCAAAAGATAATGGTATCGCGCTTACTCTCAGATACCAGGATGGTTATGATCACAGTTACTACTTTATAGCTACATTTATTGAAGATCACTTCAAGCATCATATGAAATATCTTAAAAGTTAAGTCTGTGCCCAAGATTTATTGTTCCATTGTTAAAAACATTGGCACTTTGATATCATAATTTACATTGTAGTTTCTACAAGATTTATTTTTTATGCTTTTAATATGGGGAGATTATATTAAAATAAATTTTAAAAATACTAAAAACATTTGCAATTTTCAAACGGGTCAACAAAATTTTGCATGGATGATATTAATATAACTACTATATCTTTGTTATTGTTTTTTAAGGGATGATAAAAATATATTTCATCACATGTAAAGTATAAATATTAGCAATATATAGTGCATATCTGAATTTTTATGTTTTTTAGCAAATCTGTCCTTGCACAATAATCAAAACTTCACAATTTGTGCACAGAATATAACATAATAAATTGAAATCTAGATTTAGAAAAAAAATATCATTGCGATCTTCGAGGTTCTCGGAATTCATGCCAGACGGTTAAAAGGGGTTCTCGTTTTTGCCAAATATGAGTGTTGCCCCATGCTTGCCAGAATCTATAATTTTCAAAAAAAAAATTGCTTAATTTATAAAATAATGAGTGTATACGTTGACATTTTTCATTTTTTAAATTCACTTAAGTATAGTTATGTAAATTGCATATTTTAAAAGAATTATATTTTGAATTATAATATGTAACAGAACTCACATTCCGAATAACGCGCCACCCAAATGCGCAGCATGATCAAAATATTTCCATCCTAGGATGCAACCCATAACATCCAAGGTCATTATTCCTTTGATTGCCTAAACAAAAAATATAATAAATACAATTATATCACGGAAGAATATATAATACTATTTTTATGTTTGCGTTCATTATTAAAATTTGGATAAAATGTGGATACTTACCATACCCGCTGTAAACGTGAACATAGGAAGGAAAATGATACTGAGTCGTATATCAGGATACTGTGTGCAGACAAATCCGAGAACACCCATAATCGCTCCTGACTAAAATAAAAACAATAGTTGAAAGTTAAAACTTATTTGTATAATGGTAGATGTAATAGAAAATATATACACATGTATAAAAAAACATGAAACTATCATAGACTTTTAAAGGTGCTTATGAATTTTTAAAAGATCATATAAATATATGAGTATTTAAAATTTGTAAAATTGAATTAGTAAAATTTGTTAAATTATATTCTTTAATTCTTTAAAATAAAGTTAGTTACCGCTCCTAGAGAAAGACCTGGTATTCCAAACATAGTTTTATACACGTGGCTAGCGAAGCTCGAAATCACTCCGCTTGATAAATACAAAGCCAAAAATTGCTCTTTTCCCAATGTTGTCACAGCTATTGTGCTGAAGCTGTGCAGCACGTACATGTTCGCAGCCAAATGGAATATGGAGTAATGTGAAAAAGTGGAGAGTACCATAGACCAGCATGACACACCTTACATGAGAATTATCCTAATCAACATTTATGATAATTCAGAAACAAAATAACTGCTGCAAGCTTTGCATCAGTTACTCAACATGATGGTATCACTTACTGGAAGCCGGATTGGCGCAAAAATAGCGCAACATTGTCTTCTGCAATGCCGGCACTCGCCAAGCTAAGAATATAACTGCGTTTATAAAACATATAGGCACAAATATCTTCTGTCCTTCGGTCAAGTTCTGCCACCATGTTTCCATTTCTCTCCTCCATCCTGTTCGCTAACCGATGCATTATTGTATATTTAAAGTATCTACTGAATGTTTCTCCAAATAATACATACGTTAACTCGAAACTGCCTATAACGATGGATTAGTCTGTATGTCTGGCTTCTGATACGTTCATACTCCCAAATTGCAGCACCAACTATGGAGGCTCCGCTAAACTAATGAAATAAAAGTGCAAAATATTCATAGGTCGTTCACTTGAAAGTACTTCAGAAATAAGAAGAATACATAGAAACCTATAGAAGATCTATAAACATCATATTAAATCTTATTTCTAATATCACACATCAACTATTTCAAATTAAAAGAAAAAAAATGAAATTAGTGATACTTCTTTCTTTGTTATTGTTAACTTTTTAAATTGCTTCTTTTTACACATATGCAAATGGAACAGTGTATATTCTGTTATCATAACTGCAAAATCTGTTGTTTAATTCTATAAAAAAAGACCAAGCTTTACCAGTTTTATTTATTTACCATAATGGTGAAACCAAGATGTTTCCACAGCCTTGCAGGCGATATAGTTCCAGTCTCGATATGAGCATTAGGAAAAGGAGACTCTGGTTTGAAGGAGAGCTGCGACCTCTTTAAACTTCTTATTTGTCTATACTGTAATTCTTGCACTTTGGGCTTGCAGTATTGTGTACTTGTAAAAACACTAAAATTTCATAAATACATTTTTACATAACATATTTTTTAGTTGTAGCAAGTATAAGAAATTATACTAATAATTTAAATATTATTTTTAATTGCATGTTCCTATTTTAGGGGATAATCTAGAACACGAAGCAACAAGGAAATGTCATATAAATAGAAATATGGTACGTTATGATCTGATCTAATGTTTTACTAATTCAATTTTAATCTTTTTGTATTATATGACACAGATATCTATCATTTCTGCAAAATAGCCATTTCAAATACAAGCAACAAAGTAACATCATCAATAAATTATAAACTCTAATCTATTACCTAATTACTTGTCATTATAAGAGAAGAAAAAAAATTTTAATATTATAATCTACTGCAGCAGAAAGTAGACAGAGTATTTTGTATAATTATAAATTCGATAGGAAAGATAGATTTATCTCGTTCTAAATTTAGCTTCTGATTGTGCACATGCTGCAAGAGATATAGATAGGGAGTCATCCTGTATAACAGTAAACATAAGAAATCATGAGATAATTTTATATCAAAAGATAACGTTGCTTCCGCCTGACATAATCTTTTAATCAATTTTGCAGAAAGTTTTAGCATATCTTTTTGTAGCAGGTAGGAAATCTTGGAGTGCAATTTTTAAGGGACAAGAAAAAAATACGTTAAATGAGGCAAGGAATTAAAAAAACCAGAAATGATAGTCTTATAGTAGACTGAAAATCCATCGCACCATCTGTTCGCTGTGTCGCCCAAACGTAAAAGCGTCCTAATCGTCATGCTATCGAAATTTCCTATGCGTTTGCAGAATACATAAATATTTCATGTACGCGAAATTAGCGAAATTTTGTCACGCAGGATCCAAGATAAAACCTCTCATGCCACACTTGCCCGACCGTCTGACAGAGCGATCGCGGGACCGACGTGACGTTGCTCCGTTTCGCGTCGATTATCTCTCGCGAGATCGTTCCGCCGCGGCGAGAAGTCCCTAGGCCGGTATTCATAGTCCGTTCTTATTTTTAAGGGTTAATTTCACCAACCACAGGGCTGCGTTCAGAAATCCTACTCGACGGGTAGAGTAGCCTTTGGGTGCTTTCCAGCAACGTACACAGGCGACACTGGGTGCGGTCGAGTTGCCGCTACAAATGCTTTGAAGCATTTTTTGATTGGTCAATTAATAGAATTCTTTATTCTGATTGGTCAATTAAACGCTTCGAAGCATTTGTAGCGGCAACTCGACCGCACCCTTAATCGACTGATTAAGTGCCGGCCGTGATTGGTCAATCTGCTTAACGACAAATGCGATTGGTCAGTTCTAATGGAATAATCGGCAAGTTAATCGGAATTAGTCGAAGTGGCCCTAAAATTTAAACTTAAGCGAATCGACCAATCATAAGTTTTGAATTTTAAGATGGCATTCTTAAGTCTCAATTGTAATTGGTCGAGTCGCTTAAATTTAAGGCTGGATCTACAATAGGGTGTAAGCTTTAAGCCCTAAGAAATTGGCCAATCACAGTCGATTATTCTCCTCAAATTCTACTGTAATTGGACAATTTCTTAAGGCTTAAAACTTATTACACCCTATTGTAGACCTAGCCTAAGTCTTACTGCGTACGTTTTTTTGTGTGTCATGGCCCTTACCCCTGGTCCACAATAGGTGTCGTAAGCTTCAAGCCCTAAGAAATTGACCAATCACAGTAAAATTTGAAAAGAATAATCGACTGTGATTGGTCAATTTCTTAGAGCTTAAAGCTTACGACACCTATTGTGGACCAGGGCTAAGGCCCGGGGATAAAGTTCCAAATAGGTGAACCCTCCGATTTTTTTGAAACTACACTATTTTTTGTATTTTTGCGTGCTAATTACGAATATGAT
>NJRQ01001235.1:0-15764 GCA_003063805.1 Aphaenogaster ashmeadi
GATGCTGCAACGGTTGTGTCTCCTGAACGCACCCATTGTGGATTGCGAATTGAAGACTAATGCCTAATTTTTTCACCTTTAGATAAGTTTTATCTTCCAGACAAAGTTAACAATATCCAATCATAGCCATTGATTCTGAGAGATATCCGGATAAAGTTATCGAGAACTTATCTAAAGGTGAAGAAATGGGCATAATCAGAACAAAGGGAATTGTAAGATCCAATGACGAATGTACTTATATTAATCGTTTCATGTTTAGACGTTGGTACTTGATGTACCTGCGTCCCCCATTCTTAATTGCTCGGACGAGACAGCTTCAGAGCTCGCTGATTTTCGGAGCAGCGACACTCGCTTACCGATTCTCTTAGAGATAGCAGTTTTCGTATTTTGATAGTCCCAACGCAGGGGCTATTCGTTTCGACTGTTCTCCGAGATTAGAGTCTTTATTTAGTATCGCGCACTCGCGACTAATACGAATTCGGTCGTCGTTCGGTTAATAAGTATTTTAATACTTTAATAACTTTATTAGCTTAATAAGCTATCGGTCTTTCTTTGATATTCGCCTTGAAATAGTAAAACTATATAATAGACATTAAGGCCGGTATTCATAGTCCGTTCTTATTTTAAGATCGTCTTAAGTAACGTCTTAAGACGCTAATACGGCTCTGTGATTGGTTCATGACATCTCAAGATTGTATTTAAGACGGTCTTAAATATAAGATCCGACTATGAATACCGGCCTAAAACTAAATAATAAATACATACAGCTAAATATTATAATAAACAGATATCTCTATTCATTCCTGACAAATAAAACCTTACAGAATGAAGATTAAGGACCGTTCTCACCATCTCCGCTTAACTTAATTGGCCGATTAAAAATTGCCAACAGCAAGATTTTAAAAACTGTCATATGTCGTCGTTCCTAATTTATTCATGTCAAATGTCACAGCAATAATAAGAGTATCATAACCCTTAAAAAAAAAAGTATGGCAAAGGAAAAGTGTAGAATAAAATGTAAAAAGAAAGCCAAGAAATGCCAAGAAGTTAGGTTAGGAATGATCAGTTTTAAGTTTTGCATTTGGCGATTCTTAAATTCAATTGGTCGATTTAGTTAATCGGGGATGAGAACAGCCCTAAGGCCGGTATTCATAGTCCGTTCTTATTTTAAGGCCGGTATTCATAGGCCGGTATTTATAGTCGATTCTTATATTTAAGACTGTCTTAAGTATTGTCTTGAGATGTCATCAACCAATCACAGAGCCGTATTAGCATCTTAAGACATTACTTGAGACGGTCTTGAAATAAGATTCGACTATGAATACCGGCCATAGTCGGATCTTATATTTAAGACCGTCTTAAGTACAATCTTGAGATGTCATGAACCAATCACAGAGCCGTATTAGCGTCTTAAGACGTTACTTAAGACGATCTTAAAATAAGAACGGACTATGAATACCGGCCTAAGACTGTCTTAAGTAATGTCTTAAGATGCTAATACGGTTCTGTGATTGGTTTATGATATCTTAAGATTGTACTTAAGACGATCTTAAATATAAGAATCGACTATGAATACCGGTCAATGATTATCTGATTGGCCGCAATTCTAACCTCCAATTCGCAATCCGCAATCTCCAATGCGAAGTTGACACGAGCTTTACTGTGTTCCATCTGAAGGCGGTATTTCGTTGTCGCATCAAAGGATGTTACGCAGGAAGGTTACGCGCTTTATTGGACGGTGCTAAGAGCCGAGCATCGAGCCAAACGAAAACGCATTGTCCAATCAGTCACAGCATGAATATGGATTGCAGAAATGCTCGTGATGCTCACGAGATTTGGCTCGATAGAACTTTGGACGCGCACTTGTAAAGATGTTCGGCTCGAAACTCATCTCTAGGTTTGGCTCGAGGTTCAGCTTGATAATGTGGACCCTGCTTTATGTGGCCGCTCGATGCCGTAAGTGAATCCTGTGGCGACCGACGTTTTGTATAGCGCCGCGATAACGCGATGAGGACCGGAGCTCAGTGCTTCGCGGTAAAGCCCCTTAACGTGTCTGGACATTGACTTCCACGAGATTTAATCTGAAATGGAGCGTGTCGGGACGAACGGACGGACGCGGCACGATCATACCTCGATATCGAATTAGCAATAATTAAAGCGGTTTTATACTGACGTCAAGCGATATCGCGCTCGTTCGTGCGTGACGCGGAGTTATCGAATCGTAAAGTTCGCGATTGATTCCAGTTATCTACTGACAAAAATATTGTCTCCAGTGATACACGGAGACTAGAATGCCGAGAATATGTCGCGGCTGCGCGTCGGAATTGGTCATTGTGACTCGACTAGGATTACCGTAATAAAATTTTCAAAACTAGAACTTATAGGTCAAAAACCCCGAACATTTTGCTCGCAACCCCGGAAACATACAAAAATGCGAATAGGTTAGCAAATTGATTATAACAATAAATGAATAATTATTTTACATCTCGTTTTCAATAGTACTTAGAGTAAAATTAATAAATTAAACGTGTTTTTTAATTTAAAAGAAGTTTTATTATTAGATACCTATCTACCTTATTGTACCTATACTTATGTGCTATATTGTCATTGTTATTTTTAAAATAAATAAAAACAATTAATTATTAAATATATTAAAGAATCAAATCAGCACAAAACTATTGGTTTTTATCAGTAAAAAATGATCGAATGATGTGATTAATTAAATCTAAAAAGCAAAATATTTAGGAATTTTCTTAAACCTTAAACTCCGGATATGCATAATTATCCCGGACACATTCGAAAAATCTCCCCGGACATGTCCCCGGACGCCCTAAAAAAGAGGACGGTGTCCGGGGAAAAGAGGACGGATGACAATCCTAGACTCGACTATATTCTCGGGTAACGAAAGCGCTTCTGCGCTTCGTGGCTTCTTACCCGTCTTCCTCGTTATCCGGAAAGATTCCAGTTATCGTGGCACAGCCATCCCACACGTCCCATCTGTTCATTACGCGCGCTACGTGTGTCGTCGGCCACGATAGGTTTTCCCTAGAACTCTTCCTACGTCGGAATAGTTTGTCGAAGCCTTGAACAGCTGCGGTCAGAATAGACGCGCGTATTGTGACGGAAATCCATCGTATCGTCCGAGTTTCCCGACGATAAATTTTAGCTCAAGGATGTAGGCGTTAGATAGACGCGAGTCGATACCCCGGAGGGAAATACCGGCTCTTTCGCCACTCGTCTCGTCCGAGCGGCGTTTTCCGTCGTCGCTTAACACGTCGACTGCCAAGCCATATTTGGAAAAGGCGTCTCCGACGCCAATTTGAGTTATGGTCATGTTAAAAATTACTCAAAACCCAAAATATAATATACATATAATATACAACTCAAACATTTTTAAACAATAATTACTTAGGATAAGACTGCGATGTATAATACAATTTAAATCGAGAAAAGGCCTAACGACGGTCATAGCTGGATCTTAGTGCTCAATAATATTTATATGTGTGATTTTATATACATTTTCTAGTTCAATAAACTGCGCGCCGATTAATGTCGGTCTTGAAACGTAGCTTTTTGATTTAAACCAGAATAGCAATATCACAATATTAAATTGGTAATCAATTTAATAATATCAATTAAACATTATCTTTAATTTTTATACTTGTTCTGACAACTTAAAACGTATTCTGTTCGTTAATAAACCGAATTTAAGCTCAAAAGTTGTAATGCCCATAACTTGGTAGGGGGTCATTTGCGGACCTATGTTGGTAGGAACTTTTTTCATCATTTTGATGTGTACTACCCACCCTTAAAGTAGCGGACACCTTTTTTGTTACACTCTGTATAAAAATAATAAATATTTTTTTCTCATCCCCAAAGTTAAAAAAAAAGATTTGCGAATTATCTCGTAGTTGGCATATGTAATAGATTTTGTGTATAATTCCTCTTTCTCTCGAATACGAGTTAATTTGTATTTGGCAGTCAACATGTTAAACTCGCACGGCCCTGGCGCACAACCATAAATATCTCCCGCTTATCTCAATTTTGCGCAGCGATACTCATTGCGCATTTCGCGACAGCCGCGATTTTGTCGAAGAAGTGACTTTTCATTCTCTACATCGTGTGCACGCGGTATGACCGGTAGTAGCTTTTATAGCTGGTCGTCGGGCAATCCGGCGTGCTCGTTAAGCATTACCTCGCGCATTCCGATCCACGTTAAATCCGCTTTCTAACGGTTTTCCGTGAGTCGGCGAGTCAATCTCGCGATGCAATATTACGATGTTATGCGGAATATTATGCTCCTCCACCATTTTGCCGAATTGACATCCGAATTATCTCGGAGACTCTCTCGATTCGCTTCGTATCTTTTTAGGAAGAGTCTAATCTATCGACAGCGCATATCGCTTAGACTAACATTTTGAGAATACAAATATTTAACATAATTAAACAATAATAAAAGAGCTGTAAGAGTCGAACGCAGTTAATGATGCGCGAATTTTTTTCTTATGAAATTATCTAAAGATTTAAATACTAACTGCGTTTGATTCTTATAGCTTTTTTATTATTGTTTTAAATATTTATTTTATATATGAGAGTCTTACACATTATATACAGGGTGATTCTCTTAACGGTCGCCACGATTTTTAAGGCACTTACAATAATCTGACAAAAAAAGTCATAAACAAAAATTTATCAGTTTCTAACCGGCAACAAATTGCAATAATAAAAATTGACCAAACATTTTTTTCCATAAAAAAGTAAGGTCACCTTGAAATTTTTAAATGGAAACCCCAATTTTTTTATTGCATATTCTTGTAGCTTACCTCGAGAGCTTTCTAAAACACTATAATTAAGTATTTTTTCATTAAGAACTTTTGGATTTATAAGGCTTGAAGGTTTTAGTATTTTGACATAAAATACAAAATATCTTGTAAAACATTAAGTTTTCGGTAATGTTACCTTAATACTTTTATGCACAGAATAATGAGACGAATCAATTGGTATGAAAAAAAGACATGGTTGCTTTTAAGAAAAAATATGTAATTTGCAACATGCATCTGCATACTTTTTCTTAAAAGCAACTATGTCTTTTTTTCATACCAATTGATTCGTCTTATTATTCTGTGCATAAAAGTATTAGGGTAACATAACCGAAAACTTAATGTTTTACAAGATATTTTGTATTTTATGTCAAAATACTAGAACCTTCAAGCCTTATAATTCCAAAAGTTCTTAATGAAAAAATACTTATTATAGTATTTTAGAAAGCTCTCGAGGTAAGCTACAAGAATATGCAATAAAAATTGAGGTTTCTATTTAAAAATTTCAAGGTGACCTTACTTTTTTATGGAAAAAAATGTTTGGTTAATTTTTATTATTGTAATTTGTTGCCGGTTAGAAACTGATAAATTTTTGTTTATGACTTTTTTTGTCAGATTATTGTAAGTGCCTTAAAAATCGTGGCGACCGTTACGAAGACCACCCTGTATATTACATTTATTTTATTACATTATATTATTTTGAGAATATATTCAAAGAGAATTCGATAACTTTTTTTATTCGATTTTTATCTCTGCTAGTTATTCACTATTATCTAATACAAACGCGACGCGAGCCAAAAAGTTATCTGACCCGACATAAAATGACTCTGCACAACCACACCAATGTCGTATAATATAATCATGTCGTGACTCTCGGGCGCAGCCTCGAACTCGTGAGAATTTTGGCATTGTTTAGCTGCTCATACCCTGCTTTATGCGCGTCAAAATGGCACGTCGCCGTAGCCGAAGGCCGACATATAAAACGCAGGAGATCAGGGATCGATCATTTGTAAAGTAGTTGGTTCGACGTAGTGCTGGTCGCTGCCTACACATGGAAAAAACAGTTTTGCTGAAGTATCTGAAAACCTAATTAAATCAGATAAACAGATCTGAAAATAATTATGGATCATCAAAGTAATTATGTAGGATGCTCACAAGCTGGTTGCTGGAATGTCAAAACTTTTTGCAGCAGCAAAAGTTCAGCTTATCGTCATGCTTGAGCGCCCCACATAATTATTTTACGGTTACAAGTACAACTTTTTTATGTGCAAAAGCCTTTAGTGAAACTTGAACGATTCACACCTGATAATTGAGAATCGCTGCTATTCGAGGATGGTCCAACAATTATTTTTAGAACTGTATCTGACAAAAGATTTAGATACTTCAGCAAAACCGTTCTTTCTGTGTACAACCTTATCGTGGAACACGTACAAAATTCGTTGAGCGCGAATCGTACTATTAGGCTACGCGCAGCACGGAGTTTTATACAGCAGCTAGGCATGTGGCAATGTTTTGGCTCGCATCGATCGTCCGCCTCTTATATACTGCGGCGTAATATCGCTTCCTTGCCTTCCCGCTACTTTCCTCCCTCGCCAATCTACCCACGCCCTGGTTCAGTCAACCACCCTCGAATAGCAGCGATTCTCAGTCGTCAGGTGTGAATCGTTCTAGTTTCACTAAAGGCTGTTGCATGTGAAAGTTTTAGTTGTAACCGTAAAGTAGTGAGTGAATCGGCCAATCACAGTCGAGAATTGTCGGACACGTAAGGCTATCATTTTAAAACTTTCAGCTTTGATTGGCCGATTTTAGTTGTAACCGTAAAGCAATAAACGAATCGGCCAATCACAGTCGAAAATTGTCTGAAACGTAAGGCTATCATTTTAAAACTTTCTGTTTTGATTGGCCGATTCGCTTACTGCTTTACGGTTACGACTAAAACTTTTTCACGTGCAATAGCATTAGGAACGTTTGGTTCTTATCGCGTAGACATCTCGATGCTCGTCGCGACTAATGTAATTCCGTCGATTTTACTTCGTTAATCGCATCGCCGTTACAAGATAGGAAGAGGTCAAAATTAGCCGCTGACGCCGTATCGTTTTGGCGCGCTCTGGAACGCATTATTTTCATGGCACTGTTGGAGGTATAACGTTTGGAATGCTGGGCCCAGCTTATTTTACGACACCCATATAAATAACAAATAAATACGTAAATAAAATACGTTTAATTGTGCGATATGAACAGAATTTCGATGATTTGTTATATCTTGGTACTTTCGAGAGCAATTTCGTTGAAAATAGCGAGGAAATTGCTTGTAAAATTCATGAATTGGCTACATATAATTATATCAGCGAGTTAATTGCCGATCCTACAAATGCAGAAAATATGCGTTACGTTATTATATTAATTATTCCATTGAAATTTAATTTGTAGTATTGCAGATCTGATACTAAAAAAAGTGGACGCGCCGATCGCGTGTCGTGTTTATCGCATCGTAATCCAATAATTATATATGCCGTTTTTATAATTCTTGTTATGAATGCTTATGAATGTGTTGAATGAGTCGATTTCTGCCGTTTCTCTCAGGAAAAAAAAACTGTTTGTACGTAACGGAAGAGTTTGTAGTTGTTAGAATAGAATCGTGGAAAGCAATTCTAGTGGGATTTCTCGAATGCGCGGAAGTTGGAAATGGAAATTGAGAATAGAAAATCGTTACGCTCTCTTTTGGCATATACGTGAAGTGCGTAATTTTGTTTGGACAGCGATAAAGGTAGCTGTGTTTGTCGTTTCTCGAGAGTGACGTTATATCACATTGCGTCGGTTTTATCGGCCGCGATACTACAGATTAGGATTCGTCGCTGCCGCCGATGTTTGCCAAAACGTATTTTTATTTTAGAACGGTGTTTTAAGAAACGTCGGCGCGTCTAATCACAATCAATCCTAAGAAAAAATATCTCACTTAGATGCCATATTGATAACACGCACGATGACAGCAATAGCGTCGCGACCTTCGGACTGCGAAGAAAGCGTCACGTTTCGAACGTCGCGCGATAACGTTTGATATATGAAGATATTCTGCATACAGTTATATTCTGCTTGCCGTAATCTTTCTTAGTAATAGAAAATTTAATTTTGATTTCACTATTTGTTTGTACAATTATGCAATTGAAAAAGATAAAAGAAGTTCAGATCTAATCTAAAGCTAATTGACATTGATAAAACCGTCTATTTTATTACTTTTAGAAAGTTGCTGAGTTTGAACGAAAGTAATCGCGACACGAGGCGAACATAAATGTGACTGTGATAATATTAATGATGTATTAATTCATAATCATATCTTGACGTTTGATTCACTGTTTAGAAAGCTATGCATGATCGTCGTGCCATTTTAATGACGCAGCGTCGTGACACGACAAACACCAGGGACACATCCTTCGGTTATATTAGATGACGATATCCCCCGTAATGAATAAGAACAGCGAGTGCGCGCGATAAAAGTGTCAGCTGGAAACAAGTCGCAGCGAAAAAATGGCAAGCGACACGATCCCCTTATCGGCGAACTTAAATCAGTAGAAGACGCAACCGTCGCGTGTATCTGAACGATTCAATAACAGCGGAATCAGGTGAGGGCAATTGGAAAGCATTAGAATGAATTTTTTTAGCTGCAGCGACAATGATCTGGAGCACAATGATCTCGGCGGTAAGGTAAATGTCCCAGTGACCGGACGCGAACCTATATCTAGACACTTACACAAAAACTTATTATTATTAATTTCAAATGCTTTTTTATTATAATATTAAAATTTACCTGTAATCTTAAATATTTAAAGATTATGATCTTAAAACTTGTAATCTTAAATGTTTAAAATTATTATTAATCTCAAATGCTTTTTATTATAATATTAAATTTTAATTATAATCTTTAAATATATTTAAATATTTAAGATTATACAATTAAATTTTAATCTTATTTAATAAATTTTATAAATTGTAATCTTATTTAAGATATATACATATATATTACAATTAAATTTCAAATTAAGATTACAATTAAATTTTATTTGTAATCTTAAATATTTAAAGATTACAAATTAAATTTTAATGTTATAATAAAAAAACATTTGAGATTAATAATAATAAGTTCTTGTGTAAGTGTTCGGATATAAGTTCGTCACTGGAACATTTACCTTAATGGTGACAGTAGGCTGTGACAATGGCAACATGAAGTAGGAATGTGCGCGAATAAACAGCGAGGATGAAACCGCAAGCCCGATTGTCGCGGTCATACTACAACGTAAGTCGGAGCGAACGTACGCCGTTCTCATCTTCGGATTGGCCGGAGATAGCGCGACAAACGCGTAGAAGTCTGCGAAGCGCAGCGGGGAACGGGGGTCTCGATCGACCATCTCCTTCCATTCAGTTCGTCCTCGTGGAAGGAACGGAGAAGCCGGTGAGGAGACAAGAACGTCAGCGCGACGTGGCCGTTGCGACGATGAGAACGAAAGCGACCGCTTAACGAGGAAGAAAGATAAGCGACTTGGACGGTAGCGTTATGAAACGCGTTTTTAAAAGAACACAAGAAGAGAGACGTGCGCACTATCGCTCACACCGCCCTTGACTGCGTAGTTTTTTGTCCTCGCTCGCGACGACAATTAATTCAATTTCCCGGATGGAATATCGTTTAGATAGGATATCGTTTATCTGTGTTCTTTGGATCTGCTGTAAACGCGCGATTGCAACGTGCCCGATTATAACTACATCCAATTAACCGCATGTATTTTTCCCCGGCGCATCGATCGATCGTGTCGCTACGCCGTTGCGCCAGTATTGCGCCACGTTACAACATACGAAAAACCTACGTGCGGTTTATGCGTTTTAAAATGCTCTGGGCGACGTTGCGTAATCGCGGGCAACCTGCGAAAGCGAAAAACCGCGAGGATCGTGTCGGTCGGGACAAATTGTTGCTCGGAAATCCAGATAGAATAATTTGCAATTTCTACGAGCGCGACGAATGTGTCGCCGTCCTTTCCCTCGTCGTCGTCTCGCACCTCGTTCAATTGACAACTAAACCGATTACGGTGCGACGCTTAGCACAGAGAGAAAAATAATGGTTGGAATAACAATAATCTCACTATATTTTATTAAAATAATAATTTTCAAGCATTAGAAATTTAAAAAATCCAAATTAAAAAAATTTTTCTTTATGTAATTTTTAGTTAGTATACTGACAAGGAGAACACGCCAATCTTAACCACGCTGATTGCGATGAATGGTGTCTAGAATAAATTCTATTATTGTACTATAAATACAATACTATTTATAGTACTATAAGTACTATAAATTCTATTATTGCCTACATATGCCCATGGCTGCTTTTGCCGCGGAAATTTTTTGTTTAGGCGCTAGCGCCCACCGAAGTTTTGGGGGGTCAAATGCCCTAGCGACCCCGAAAATTTTGGGCGTTGCAATATTGCAAAATTGTCGGCAAGTCATAATCATTACAACTATCAAGTTTCAATGCAATTGGGTTTTTAGTTCTTCTTGAGATACAGTAAAACGTCATCCCCCAAAACTTGGGGGGAGGGCTAGCGGCTAAACGAAAAATTTCCGCGGCAAAAGCAGCCATGGGCATATGTGGAACAATGATAGAATTTATTCTAGATATCATTTATCGCAATCGGCGCGGTTAAGATTGGCGTGTTCCCCTTGTGAGAGAAAAAAATGGTTGGAATAACAATCTCATTATATTTTATAGTGAGTTTTGGCCTCAAACATATTTGTATAGTTCATTTAAACATGTAAAACATAGCAGAGAACACAGATTTATAGTCATCATATTTCCTTTGTTATTATTATCATGTATATAGTAAAGCATGCTAAGAATGTAGTCACTTGTACCAATATTTGCCAAATATTCCAATTGTATTGACTATATAAAATGGTTAATTTCTCTTACAAATTTTACATGGGTCACTTATACTATGCCTATATCGTAATAGTCATCAACATAAATGGTAACACTTACTACAAAAATGATATTCCTAACTAATAATCATTTACTATGTCATTATAGTTCCAAGTATCATACATTTTTCTCTCATGTCAATGCAAGGAGCGGACCCGGAGAGAACGGTCGACGGGCATCGGTGGGTGGGTGTCGGCGAACCTGCAAATGCGACAGCACAAATACCTCGTAGTAGAACGCGGACGGCGACTCTCGGACCGGCGTGGCGAGTGGCGGCGGTGAATGAAGCCCTCTCCGCCTTCTCCGCTTCCTCACACCGCCCTCGAGGTCTTCGGCGGTGCCCCTTCTTCGAGTTTCAGCGTCGCCCTCCGGTGTTCCCCACCACGTTCGCTCTCCCGACGCTCTCCGTCCTCCTTGTTCCTCGCCCGGTTCCGAGCCGGTTCGCTGCGCTCGCACGCATTACGCACGCGTTATACACTCGCGTGTCGACGCCGATAATGCGTGGCGCGTATATGTATTATATATATATATATATACGTACGAAACGCACGTACGGTTGTAGGCGAGCGACGCCCCGATGTTTTGACGCGGTGGCCGATCACCGTGCAAAAGGATTTCGCGCTGTCCGGAACTCGATTATTTCGAGCGGCGTTCGTCGGATTATCCCGCTTACCGTCTCGCGATTTAGCGAGAGCTATTGCCCGATTTGATGTCGATCTGTCGTACGAATAAACAAACGATGAATAAAGAACGATTACACAGTTTAACAAACAAATAACTTGTTTTCGAAAACAAGTTATTTTTTTGTTAGACTGTGTAATCGTTCTTTTCATCGTTTGTTTATTAGTACGACAAACGAGACTACACTGAGAGAAAAAAATAGTTGGAATAGTATTCAGCAGTCTAAAAAACCCTTAAGTTTATATAAACATAATTAAAAGCTATTTGGTAAATTGTTAATAATCTAATTTACAGCTTTTTCGCAATAAATCCCATATTTAACCATGAATATCTTATTAACCATAGCCAAAAAATTCCTTTCGAGAGCTATAAGTCCTAACAACATACTTAATTTTGATTGCAATAAAACTTTTTCAGCATATTACATGTCGTTGTTATAATATGACAAAAAAATACGTGAAAATAGCTGTTCTTGGCAACTTTAACTGCAAATTTCTCAAAATTGTGACGTGATGGAGCAATTTGGAAATCGGATTCGTATTCAGTATTCAAAAAACTACGGAAAATGACTAATCTTGTTCTGATGTTTTTTTTTGTTGAACTGTGTTATAATTTGCAGGTTCGCATTATTTTAAGAAGATTCTGAAATACTCTAGATGACCGATAGAAAAATTAACGGAGCCGACTGCGTCTCGAACTTGGGATCCCTCGCTTTCCACACTTACAATTAGAGTGCTAACCCACGACCGCTCCACTATTCTTATAATTATCCCGATCGTCTATGAATACTCTAATTGGCCCTCTGGTTCCTTTTATCCTCCTACATTATACATACACAGTAAAAAACATTTTGTACTTATTAAAACCGGTCCTTATTAAAATTTTTGTGTTGAATTTTTAACATACCGAGTGTTAATTTAACATAATGTGATTATGTTATTTGAATATTTTGTGTTATAAATTGATATTCAACATTTCTTTGTGCTAAAATAACACAATTTATGAGTAATTGAACAAATAACATAAAAATAATGTAGTTTTAAAATGTAAATTGTGAGATATATAAATGAATAAAATGTAATAAAACGTGTTAATTTAGCATATTATAAATGTAAATTTTACTGAAGAAATGTTTCCATAATTTGTTTCCAAATTGTGTCAAGGTGTTACATTTTTTCTGTAAATTTTTACATAATATTTGTGTTACTTTCTATATTCATCTTGTGTTAAATTAACACAAAAATTTGGGTGGACCGTTTGGGACACGTGAAATATTTTAAATTTAACACAAAATTTCCAACTGTGTAGCCAGATTATTATCTTCGCCAATATTTGATATTTTGCATGTCATTAAGACATCAAGAAGGATACTTTCCAAAGATAGTTACAGAGATCACAAGGCAGATGGTGCGTTTGGAGGTCGTAAATAATTATACGGCACACTACAGAGCGTACGTCCCTTTCGCTAATTTAGCAAATGATGAAGTCTTCGGTGATGTTTAAAATTATAACTTGACATTTTCGTGCTCACGCGTGAAATTATTGATATCACGATGACGAGTGCGTCATGCTGTAACGCATTCCTGAATCGTGTTTGCCTTCACTTACTACAAATAAAACTATGAATAAGACGGCGTAGGTGGTGGACCTACGCAAGTTGCGTGACTATTTTCCACACGACTATACTCGTACAACATAGCGTGCTGTATCCTACTACATTGCAGCAAAATTATGATTTTGCAGATCATAATGCGATATACTTAGAATGTTACTGCATATTGCTGCAATCTCATTTGAATTCGGCAATTCCATATCTCCACAATATCTCTGCAACATTAGCAAGATTACAATGTTGCTGCAATGCTGCAATTTTACTGAAATGTTCTACGAGATAATATTGAATCGTTCCCTAGATAATTAGTAGAAAAATGCATGCATATATTGCTGCAATCTCATTGGAATTCGGCAATTCCATAGCTCCATAATATCTCCGCAACATAGGCATGATTACAATGTTGTCATATCTATGCATCACAGCATCAATCATTTAATTGCATTTATGTGCATTATTGTTATATCATCGTAATCGGAAAAATCTATTCTCCCCCAATATTTGTATCTTTCGATAACATCGATTTATTTAAAAAGGACAATGGTTTATTTCCAGAAATGCGTTATTCTTCCTAAAAAAAGCTACATTGTAGCGTCGCTTATGAAAGGATCACTTTACGAGAAGTATACTTGGCGCGGAGATAAATATACGACCGCGTCTCTTGATATAGACGATTAAAATTCTCATAAATAAAAGATCCGTTAGCACATACAAAACTGACCATTGGCATAACAGAAGAGAGGAAATGATTGAATATGTTTAATCAGCGGGATCTGATTTACGTAAAATAAATATTGCTGCAATCTCATTGGAATTTTGCAATTTCATATCTCTATCAATTTCTCCGCAACATTGTACCGAAATTGGGAATGTTCAGTGAAAGCTCGGGACAGATGGCGTGGTGATGTCGGGCCCTGTCATGGCGGCGTCACCAATACTATATATTTGGATGTGTGGTGTATCTGTGAGCACGTCCATGAGATATACATAACGATATTTCCTCTCACTTTGCATTTTTAAGTGAAAAATGAAGTGCAGTGTGCTTTATTGTAAAAATCAAGTGAAATTAAAAAAAAAGTAAAATTTTGAATTTTTTTTCTCGCAGCAGCTTCTTTAATATTTTAATATTTAATTTTTCGTAATAATCTTTTTTCGACATTTTCAATCAAACACAATAGCCGCAAAATATCACATTTTTTTCATAATGACAGATATTTATTATATCTACCGATTATACAAACGTAATCACAGATAGGCTCACGCATACACCAATACACACATGTATTATATTAGTATATTGGTGACGCCGCCATGACAGGGCCCGACACCACCACGCCATCTGTCCCGAGCTTTCACTGAACATTCCCAATTGGTAAAATTACAACGTTGCTGCAATGTTATAATATTACTGAAAGGTTCTACGAGATAATATTGCATGCATATATATTTATATCTGTGCATCAAGTGCATTTCTGTGCAACACGGTTATATCATTGTAACAGGAAAAATCCATAATATTCTCCTCTAATATATGTGTTTTTCGATAATGTCGACTTATTTAAAAAGAATAATGGTTTATATATTTTTTCAGAAAAGCGTTCTCCTTCCTAAAGGATATGCTGTAGCATCTTGCTTATGAAAGGATCACTTTACGAAAAATATACTTGAGATAAAAATATATCACCGCGTCTCTTGATATAGAAAAATTCTTGTAAATAAAAAATCTGCGCATATAAAGCTGATCGTTGGCATAACAGAAATGAGGAAGTGATTGAATGCATTTAACCAACGAGATCTGATTTACGTAAGATAAATTTGCTGCAATCTCATTGGAATTCTGAAATTTCATATCTCTACAATTTCTCTGCAATATTATATCGAAATTGGCAAAATTACAACGTTGCTGAAATGTTGTAATCTGAAAGGTTCTACGAGATAATATTAAATCGCTTGCTAAATGATTAGCGGAAAAATGCTCGCAAATAGTCTATATTCTCTCCTGATATCTGTGTCTTTCGATAACATCGATTTATTTAAAAAGAACAATGTTTTATATATATTTCCAGAAAAGCGTTTTGCTTTCTAAAGGATACGCAGTAGCATCTCGCTCATGAAAAAAAAATAATTTTATGAAAAAAGATACTTCGCGTGAGATATAGGCGATTAAAATTAAAATTCTCGTAAATAAAGAATCCGTGCGTATAAAGCTGATCGTTAACATAAGAGAAATAAGGAACTGAATAAATAAATTGAATTTAACCTATGAGATTTGATTTACGTAAGATAAATATTGCTGCAATCTCATTGGAATTCTGCAATT
Organism: Aphaenogaster ashmeadi; assembly: GCA_003063805.1. Classification (NCBI taxonomy): domain Eukaryota; kingdom Metazoa; phylum Arthropoda; class Insecta; order Hymenoptera; family Formicidae; genus Aphaenogaster; species Aphaenogaster ashmeadi. Next base: position 15,396 of record NJRQ01001235.1, read on the forward strand.
CTATATCTCTACAATTTCTCCGCAACATTATATGGAAATTGGCAAAATTACAATATCGCTGTAATATTATAATCTTACTGAAAGATTCCACCTTTAATAATAAGGTTCTACTTTTAGATAATATTGAATCGTCCGCTAAATGATTAACAGAAAAATCTATATTCTCCCCCGATATCTATGTCTTTTGATTACATAGACTTATTTAAAAAGAACAATGCTTTACTTCCAGAAAAGCGTTCTCGTTCTTGAAGGATACGTTGTAGCGTTTCACTCGTAAAAAAAATCATTTCATGAAAAATACACTCAGAGAAAATAGTCGTATCAGTAACTAGAAATTTGTGGACAAATAGCGCCTCAACTATGTGCTAT
>NJRQ01001236.1:26845-36885 GCA_003063805.1 Aphaenogaster ashmeadi
TTTTAACTTAATAAAAAAGTTAATAAGTTAAAGTTAATATCTTTTAAAAATAACTAGTTGAAGTTAAAAAAATTAACTTATTTAAAATTAACTAAGTTAAGTTAAAAGTTATTAACTTTATTATTTAACTTTTAACTTTTTCACTAGTTACTACACAACCCTGATGAAATGTAATGTAATATTGTGAAATATATAAGGAAAGTTAAATTATACCATTGAAAAGTAATAACAAATTTTTAAAAATATTAGATATCATGAAATTTACCGAATTTAAGTGAAAAATAAATTTTTACTGAAATATTGATGGAATAATAATGAAATGGGGTCAATATTGAGAGAGAATTTCAAATACATTTCAGTAAAATTTCATTATATTTTCAGTAGAATGTTTCCATCAGGGAGACTGAACATTTCATACGTACTTAAAATGTCTAGATTAAAGCCTAAAACACTTTTAAGAATTTTAAAAACATCCGGTATTACTCTTCTGGACATCTAAAAAATGTTCAGTTTAAGGATTGAATGGATCAAAACTGTATTTCTTTAGAACATTAGATGATTTCAAGCAGACAAGGCAATTATTCTATTTGCCAAACAATTGAACGTAATTAATTTTCACTTTTGAATTCAATTAATTCATTCAATTGCTCGATGAACAAGCTAGTTGCTTTGCCTGCTTCAATTTGCCTAAATTTTAAATAGATGGGTATACTTTATGTTGCATATTTTTAATGTATATTAATTAATTATTTATTTATTTTTCTTACACTATTGTAGCTGCGATTAATAAAATAAACTCCTAACATAATATAATTAGTAACATAATTAGTATTATGTTACTGTATTATGTTAAATGACATAACATAATATTTTTTATTAGTTATGTTTTCTTATTTTCAATTCCTTATTTTAACTTCTTAAATTAAATCTTTTCACTTCCAATAATAAATCTTGATCAACTTTCGTTAAAAAATAAAATGTAAAAAATAAGAGAAATAAAAATAACTTTTTACTGAAATTATTGCCAAGTGAGTTCGTGTTTGGTCCGCTATTTATGATTCGGTATTTTCAGAAAACTTGATATTTTTGGCAAAGAAAGAAAGAGAAAAAAGAGAGACGTAAGAAAACAAATATTAATTGCACATTTGCATGAAATTGTTTTTTTCTTACACAAGCATACAAATGAAGATGTCTAATTATTATGTCTATTTATTATCTCTTTCTTTCCGTTATTTTTATCTACTTAATGCAGATTCTGATTAAAGAATTTTTATTGAACGTTCCTAAAGACAGTTGTACTATAACGAGAATTCTTTGGGAGTATAAATATGTAAAATGGATATTTTAAAAATATCTAATATAAATATACATACTTTATACATCCAACAATGTACGTTATTAAAAAACGTTTATATTTAGTCCATGGTTGGACTAAATAAAAACCAATATTGGTCGTGCACTGAATGCAGGATTGGGAAGTAACTCGTTAACTTGTAACGAAGTTACAGTTACAGTTAATTTTTTTCTGTAACTGTAACTTAACTTCGTTCCTTTCTTTCCATCTATAACTGTAACTTAACTTAGTTACATTTTTTTGTAACTATAGTAACTAATTTAATAGTTATTTTATACATATATTTTAAGTTTATTCATAAACATATGGGCTGCGTTCAGCAGAATAAAGTGCTTAGTAATAAATCATCTTCGAGAATAGCTATTATAAACATTAAAGTTGAAGCTTTACTCTTTAAAACAAGTCTCGGACCATTGGTTTACGATAATTTTTTGCAAAATAACCATTTGAATTTGGCGAACTTTTTAATTGAAAAATATTAATCTCATAATTTTGATTCAAGTGTATATATTAATTTATTATAAATTATTAATTCAGCTTATATATTAAATGTATTTTGATTTTTAATTTTTAAAATAATTGTGATTTACTATATATAAAATAATATAGCATATAACTCAATGTTTAGTATATAATAAGTGAAATAATTTAATAAGAAATTTTTAGAAATGTAAGAGTCTTGTATTTAAAATAGTAATGCATAAACATTACAAGAAATTAACAGAAAAGTAACTGAAAAATAACGACTCGTTACTTTTTGAATAACTGTAACATGTTACTTTTTAGAGTCGGTAACTTATAATGGTAACTAGTTATTTTTTCAGAGAAAAAGTTGTAACTGTAACCAATTATTTCTACAAAGTAATTTTCCCAATCCTGATAAAAACCAATATTGGACGTCCACTGGATGTTGTGTGCTGTCTGGGAAAGGAATGATCAGCGTTATCACCTGTAAACACCTATGACCGAAGTATAATGTCTCGTACTTTTGGTGTCGTGATTTGTAAATATAAATTCATATCGACAATTTCGAAACGAGGTCAATATGTGAAGAGCTTGTATATATACACCATGAACCTAAAAAGAAAATGTTTGTTTACTGTTTTATGACAATAATAATACTCATGTTAAAACGGTTTTCTTACCGTATGAAGAATTTTCGTATTCACTGTGATAAATGTATTGTAGCCTATGCCTATAAAATCGTTATATCTCTCTTTTTTGAAAGAAGCATTTATAACTTACTAGATAAAAACTGACTCTAAAATTATATTTCCAAATACCAAATTATAAGTTATATTCTAGGTTGGATAAGTTAATATTTTTTAAAACTAAATTAATTTAAAATTAATATATAAGAAATTATAAATCGACTTCAACTGGCAAGAGATGTTACTTATATTCGTCACTACGTGTCAACCATACGGATTGTGGTCCTCTACGAGTAACGAATATTAATATTAAGATGCTAAAGCATCTATATATGATTATCCCCCCTCCCCCAACACCTTCCCATCACGAAACTTATTAGAAAATTTGTTGCGAAAAATATTACCTCAGCCAGGATTTGAACCTCCCTACTTTCTAGGCGGGCGTCGTGCCAGTTCGACCACCGAGGCATGTGATAATATTTATCGCAACAAACGTTAATGTTAAGAAGACATATTCATTTCGTGTACCACCGTTTAAAATTAATAGCTTATAAAATTAATTTAGTTACGTTAAAAAGTTACATAAACAAAAAACTCAGTTAAAAGTTACGTTAAGATTAAATTAAGTTAAATTAAAAGTTAATTTTGAAAAACATTATTTATATTATTTATATTAGAATGTCGTAATTTTTTTAAGTTAGATCATTCAAAACAATTATAATATGGATTATCAAATAAATTTAATATTTTATTTGTAAATTAAGTTTTATATGAAATAACAAAGAAATATCGTTTTTATGTGGGAATGTATTTTTTCTTTTATAATTTTTTTCTTTCATATAGATAAATCTTAAACTTAATAAAAAAGTTAATAAGTTAAAGTTAATATTTTTTTAAAATAACTAGTTAATGTTAAAAATTAACTCATTTAAAATTAACTAAGTTGGGTTAAAAATGATTAACTTTTTAACTTTATTATTTAACTTTTAATTTTTTAACTAGTTGCTACCCAACCCTGGTTATATTCTGTGTACGCTCTAATTGTTTCATACTCAAGTTGATTCGTGGCAAAGATAACGAATGCCATATGATCCTCAAGTTAGTAACAATTAATCTTCCTAAATCCCCGGCATTGCCTTTTGTATCTTCTATCATGTCAAGTTTGTCAACGGTGAGTTCACCAGGTCGTAACTGCATATTACTACATGTAAAAAAGATTCAAGTTTTTATCAAGTATTACGCATTTTATTTAATAATTCCTTTTCACATTCTCTGTACATTTAGCGCTAAATATATTTAATCACTTGGTTCGTTTGTCAAATGTGCGCGCGGAACGTTTTGTGTTTACATCTGATGTACAGTAGCGCTCAAAAGTCTTTTAACAATCAGTTTTCATGCGTTACTTTGTAAACAGGGCTATTACGTTGTTTATGTAATATTTATTAATATTTGCGAACATATATTTTTGTTATAAACATATGTGTTATTATATGCAAAAATTATATTACAAAGTTTAATATATATATGTATAGTATTGGTATTAATAAAATAATTCACAAAAAACTATTTGTTAAAAGACTTTTGAGCGCTATTGTAAATACAAAACGAAATTCTTATAATCGCATCTAGTCTAAATCTAGTTAAAAAACTCAACACCTTTAAAAATAATTGAATTTTATAATTACGAGTGAGAAACGTCAAATTTGACTTCGTTGTCTTGCCACATTCTGGACATCACAGCTAAACAAGACGATATTGGCCGGTATTCAAAGTCTTCAAGACCGTCTTAAGTAATGTCTTAAGACGTTAATACGGTTCTGTGATTGGTTTATGACATCTTAAGATTGGACCTAAGACGAGCTTAAATAACTATGAATACTGGCCATTGTAGTAGACTTAAACTCGTGTCAGACTAAAAATCAATATAGTTGTCATACCTACAAACGCATAACAATAATGACGTAGGCAGGGTTGAGTATATAGTATGTATGTATAAGTTAATACACTCACCCGCAAAAAAAGTGGGCCACCAAATTTTTTCACAATTTTTCAACATTTTTAAATAGCGATAACTTAGTGAAAAATTATCGTATTGAGATGAATTAAAGCTTGAACCTTCCTCTTGACAACCAAAAAGTGCAAATTGTGTTACATAAAATATTTAACAAAATGGCGGATGTTGAATGTAGACCTAAAAAAAGGGAAATTTTTGTCTCACTTTGTGAGCCTGTCACGTGCCCAAAAAAAGTCTGCGAAAATTTTCGACTTTCTCATGTGAAAGCTTGAAGTTTTCCCTACAAAATCTTTTTTTAAATGTTTCTACGATTTTTTGTTACTGAGTTATCGTGGATTGAATAAGAAATGAGCATTTTGACTTTGATTGCTCATAACTCCGTTAAAAATCATCGTACCGCAATTCAAAAAACAGATTTGCTCTATCGAATGGTATAATTGCCAAATTTTTTAAAATAACATGTAGACATGATGCAAATGGATAAAAATAATATAAAAATTAGCGATTTTTCCCTTTTTCATTTTGACCCAGAAAACAATTGCATAGAACAACAAAAATTTATTCTTCACGTTTTTTTGTACCTTTAAGTACCCTACATTTAAAAAAAATTTGCCAAATAGCTATGAAATTTTTTTCATGGTGGCCACTATGGTTTTATGGAGCAAAACGTACAAAAAATTGTGAAATTGCTTAATTTCAGTACAAAAAAAGTGTGCAAATTAGAAACTCGCATATTGCTTCCTCATCATTTGGCTGTTTGTTCACCCGCAAAAAAACTGGGCCACCAAATTTTTTCACAATTTTTAAACATTTTAAAATAGCGATAACTCAACGAAAAATCATGGTATTGAGAGCACAATGACTTTGATCAATTCTGAGATAAAATTGAATAATTCTTTGAAAAATCATCGTAGAACACTGATTTAAAAAGTGAATTAAAGATAAAAACATGTTCTTGAGGGATATGTATGGTAAGCTTCTTTAGGATATTTCGTTTAAATTTTATGTTTGTCTAAACAAATGGTTATCACAGGCTAATTTTTATTATTTTACAAAGAGCATATATACATTCTTTGCAAATTATCTCAACGTGACGAAATAAAAAAGTTTTAAGATTTAAAGTTTACTCTTTAATTTCCTTTTTGGTAAAGTTCTCTACGATAATTTGTATCTGAATTACAAATTTTTTATTTTTTGAATTACTTGAATTACAAGAAAAAGTTGTCCGTTAACATTTTGTAACATTTTTTTCAAAACGGTATAACTTCATCAAAACAGGTCGTAGGAAAATGGTCAAGTACTATATTTGTTTGGAAAGAAGTAAACTTCTAAACACATACATTTTTGTACGAAAGAACCGATTTCCTTGAACAGCGCACCAGTTTGAAAGAGAAAAAGTTTTCCTTTCTTTTCAGATCTACGTTCAACATCCGCCATTTTGTTAAATATTTTATGTAACACAATTTGCACTTTTTGGTAGTCAAGAGGAAGATTCAAGCTTTAATTTGAGCTTTGATTCATCTCAATACGATGATTTTTCGCTGAGTTATCACTATTTAAAAATGTTGAAATATTATGAAAAAATTTGGTAACCCAGTTTTTTTGCGGGTGAACGAACATCTAAATGATGAGGAAGCAATATGCAAGTTTCTAATTTGCACACTTTTTTTGTACTGAAATTAAGCAATTTCACAATTTTTTGTACGTTTTGTTCCATAAAACCATAGTGGCCACCATGAAAAATATTTCATAGTTATTCGGCAAATTCTTTTTAAATGCAGGGTACTTAAAGGTACAAAAAAACGTGAAGAATACATTTTTGTTGTTCTACGCAATTGTTTTCTGGGTCAAAACGAAAAAGGGAAAAATCACTAATTTTTATATTATTTTTATCCATTTGCATCATGTCTACGTTATTTTAAAAAATTTGACAATTATACCATTCGATAGAGCAAAGTTTCAACTTTAAGAATCTGTTTTATGAATTACGGTACGATGACTTTTAACGGAGTTATGAGCAATCAAAGTCAAAATGCTCATTTCTTATTCAATCCACGATAACTCAGTAACAAAAAATCGTAGAAACATAAAAAAAAACGATTTTGTAGGGAAAACTTCAAGCTTTCACATGAGAAAGTCGAAAATTTTCGCAGACTTTTTTTGGGCACGTGACAGGCTCACAAAGTGAGAAAAAAATTTCCCTTTTTTTAGGTCTACATTCAACATCCGCCATTTTGTTAAATATTTTATGTAACACAATTTGCACTTTTTGGTTGTTAAGAGGAAGGTTCAAGCTTTAATTTGAGCTTTGATTCATCTCAATACGATTATTTTTCACTAAGTTATCGCTATTTAAAAATGTTGAAAAATTGTGTAAAAATTTGGTGGCCCACTTTTTTTGCGGATGAGTTTATTTTTTTTCAAATTAAATTAAGTTGAAATTAATAGCTTATAAAATTAATTTAATTACGTTCAAAGTTACATAAACAAAAAACTAACTCAGTTAAAAGTTACGTTAAGATTAAGTTAATTTAAGTTAAATTAAAAGAGTTAATTTTGAAAAATATTATTTATATTAAAATAGAATGTCGTAAGTTTTTAAAGCTAGATCATTCAAAACAATTATAATATGCATTATCAAATAAATTTAATATTTTATTTGTAAATTAAGTTTATATGAAATAACAAAGAAATATTGTTTTTATGTGGGAATGTATTTTTTCTTTCATATAGATAAATTTTTAACTTAATAAAAAAGTTAATATCTTTTAAAAATAACTAGTTGAAGTTAAAAATTAACTCATTTAAAGATTTAACTAAGTTAAGTTAAAAGGTATTAACTTAACTTTATTAACTTCTAACTTTTTTAAACTAGTTACTACGCAACCCTGGACATCGGTGATATTCTTTCGTATAATGCAATGCAAATACCTTGCGTTTACCGACAGATATTTAATTTGTAAATATTTAGATATTCGATGAAATACATAAATGAGAGAATTAATAATACAAAAGTTAAAGGGACGAAAGAAAAGTCATATATTTCCGCTCCAAGTAACATTACCATTACAATTATATATATAAAATTTATGCAGCATTATATATATTATATTACTCCTCCGGCCAGGGTTTGCCTATACCCTGTGACGCACCCATCCTGGACGGATCTTGGCTCGGATAATGAATGGGGGTCGTTCCCGGAGGGAAAATCGGCGCCGCGGTCGCAGCTGCTATTTGCGGTGGGAACATAAACTGAGGAGTGACCGGCGGTGGTGGGATCATCATCGGCGGTATCATGCCGGGGGTGGTCTGCAGATTGAAGAAGTTATTGCCCATGCTTTCCGGCGGTGGTGGTAATGCGCCGGGTAATCCTGGGACAGGTTCGAGGATCTCTCTCGTTGCCTCTGCCGCAGACACGGTCTGTCTTCCCTGCGAACGACCCCATTTTATGGTGAGCCGTCTTCCACCTAATATCAGCTTGTTGAAAGTCCTTTCCGCCGCTGCCTCGGCGGCACTTCTCTGCGTGTATTGGATGAAGGCACATTGCTGACGTGGCACCATGGTCACTGAGCGGATCTCACCGTATTGATAGAAATGATCACGCAGCTGTTTTTCTGTTAGCACATCGCCCAGATTACCAATGTATAACGTTGTAATGGATTTGTCCTCAGGTGGATCTAGCTTAGGCATGGCTGCTGCCCTGCGCATCAATTTATCTGCTACTGGATCGTTCACACCATAATAACGATCCTTTATGTTCTGATCTGCCAATGGGTCATCGGGATCTGTTGGCTTCTCATGCCGATATGGACATTCTTCGCCTCTTTTGCATTCGCCCTTTACCCAAAACGAACAAATGTGCGGTCTGTTTCTCTTATAATAAGGACTCGTCCTGGCCAGTTTCATCAGCAGATCACTAGCTGCGGCGGATTTACCGACGGCACCGGCAGGTGTTGTTGGATCAATCTTTCCAATCTCGTTGTCTATGTTTTGTACATAGTATTCCTTATTTACATCTGAACGTGGTAGGTCATCCTTAATTTTCAAAGCAGCATCACGAACTTGAATAGGCAAACCATATTCCAAGTCCAATAAGCATGTTTGACAGACATTCTTCAATCGACTGCACGTCTGACAGACTTCAGTCTTCTTAAATCTCATCCTTGCTCCTGGACACCATCTGAACACTGTGAATGGCCGCATGCATATCTTGCATTCTTTTCCATATCTCTCCTTTGTCTATAAATAAAACACATGTAATAACATGTAATAACAAAATTTTTTTTGAAACATTTTACGTTGTCATTTTTGTAACTATTAATTCGAACAATAATTCAGAAGATATTATGTTACTTTGTAAAAGACGTTTGAATAAATCTTTGCAACAAATTATCGAGTTACTTACCATACGAATGTATGGATTGTCTCCTAAGCACGTCTGACACAGTATCGGGAATTCCTACATGACAGAAATACACAAAACAATACGAAATAAAAATGTGTTTGCACAAAATAAGGACATCGTTGCAAAAATTTTCATACTCACCGCATCTTCCCAATTTTGTCTATTGTATGTGTTGGTGGTCTTTGATGTGGCCATTGCGTATTAATTTATCTTAAAACGATACAGAAGAAATTAATATGATACTTCCACCATTTGCAATACACTACACACCATGGTGTAAGTAAGAATAGTAGTTCCACTCCTCCAATTTTGGGGTTACCTAAAGCGGTGTCTACAATGAGATTTTAAGGCTGCGGTCACATGATGCGTCATGCGTGATGCGGGATAGGCGTCCGTCATAGCAACAACCAATCAGAGCTATCCCGCGGACGAAAATCAAGCGGGATGCGTTAGGGTGCTTCCCCATGCAGGTCAAAAATTCGGAAAACGGAATCTCGGAATCATTCTGATTGGTTAGTCCCCTGGGGCTTGTATTGTGCCCCATGGGGCTAACCAATCAGAATGATTCCGAGATTCCGTTTTCCGAATTTTCGACCTGCATGGGGAAGCACCCTTATGCGGGATAGCTCTGATTGGTTGTTGCTATGGGTGCATTCCGTTTCTCGCATGAGGCGCATGATGCATCATTTATCCTTGTTGTTCATCGAATGTTAAACAAGGATAAATGATGCATCATGCGCATCATGCGAGAAACGGAATGCACCTTATGACGGACGCCTATCCCGCATCACGCATGACGCATCACGTGACCGCAGCCTAAGTCGTAAGACTTAACATATCGACCAATCACAGTTGAGCATTCTAAAATTAAGATCGCAATTTTGATTAGGTGCGTTCAGCAGACACAACTGTTGAGTTCGAGTGCATTCCGAATTACGCATGAAGCGCGTAGAGTGCATAGGGTGCGGTCGAGTTGCCGCTACAAATGCTTCGAAGCGTTTAATTGACCAATCAGAATAAAGAATTCTATTAATTGACCAATCAAAAAATGGTTCAAAGCATTTGTAGCGGCAACTCGACCGCACCCATAGAAAGTCGTTCCGAATTAAAATAGAA